>VMDO01031494.1:0-20044 GCA_007922755.1 Pedetes capensis
GAAAAGCAAAGATGTCACATTGAAGATGAAGGTGCGTCTGACTCATGCCATGGTATTTTCAGTGGCATCATATGGTTGTGAAAGCTGGACATTGAACAAGAGAGACAGAAAAAGAATTGATGCTTTTGAATTGTGGTGCTGGAGACGTCTATTGAATATACCATGGACTGCCAAAAGAACCAACAAATCTGTCCTAGAATAAGTAAAACCAGAGTGCTCCTTGGAAGCAAGAATGGCCAGACTGCGTCTTACATATTTCGGACATGTAGTCAGGAGAGATCAATCCCTGGAGAAGGACATCATGTTTGGGAGAGTAGCAGGTCTATGCAAAAGAGGAAAACCCTCCACCAGATGGATTGACACAGTGTCTGCAACAATGGGCTTAAACATAAATAAGATCGTTTGCCTGGCACGGAATCGGCAAGTGTTTCGATCTGCTGTACATAGGGTCGCTATGAGTTGGACTCGACTCGACGGCACCTAACAACAATATATGTGAGAAATGAAAGATTCTCCAGAATCCACTTCTAAATGAAAAAAGCAATGCATGCAGAGCAATGCAGCTATACATGCAGAGCAATGTATAGTAGGCTTCCATTAATGTGATTTTTTTTCTAAGAAATTTATATTCACATACGCTGACTTATACATGAAATTTCTCCAGGAGAATAAACAAGAAACGTTACCAGTGTTTGTCTCTGGAGATTTGACTAGGCAGCCTCAGTACAAGGAAATGAAACTTTATTTTCATTCTATCCACTCTTAGTATTTAATTTTTTATCATTCATGTAAAGAATTTTTATTTAAATAAACAAAAAGGCCATATTTATGTACCAAGTTGTTATCAATATTAATGATGGACAATAATGAAAAGTCATATTCTGTCAATACAAATTAGAAAGCATTCATTCATTGAAAAGATTGATGGAAGCAGGGTGCTGTGGCATATGCCTATAATACCACCTACTTAGCAGGCTGAGAGAAGAGGATCACAAGTTTGAGGCCAGAGGTAGCCTGGGCAATTTAGCAAGATCCTGTCTCAAAACAACAAACAAAAAATGTGCTAGGAGTGCAACTTGGTGGCAGAGCACTTGTCTAGCATGTGCAAGAAAGGCCCTGGGTTCAACCCCCAAGTACTGCAAAAAAAAAAAAAAAAAAAAAAAGAGAGAGAGAGAGAGAAAAGAAAAGACTGCTGGAGCATTTATTACATGCACACAGTGGCCATGTAGAGATACCTGAGACCTGGCTCCCACCAGGAGCAGGGAGGGCACTGCAGTTACCAACTCAAGCTCTGGAGGGAAGCAGAGTAGATTTGAAGAATCCACCACTTCCTTGCAGGGTGGCTGTGGGTAAGTTAGACCACCTTGGTTACTCTATCTGCAAAATGAGGCTATTCAAAGAGCCTACTCCTCCCACCCCATAAAACTTTTATAAAGAATAAGGGAAATAAAACAGGTGAGATGCTCAGTCCTGGTTCTTAGTAAATGGTGACAAACAGTATCATTATTATGATAGATATGTTCTCTGTCTGATCTCTGAAAAAACAAAGGACCCCCCAGACAAAGCTCCAAGGTCCCATGATCCGAAGATGTCAAAGGCCAGGTGATCTGAACGCTAAAAAGCAAAGAGTAGAAAGAAGGAAGGAGAGGACTGGCAAAGGGAAACAAAGATTGTGGAAGGTGGCATGGGGAAGAAAAACAATGTAAAGGGATAAAGCAGAAAGGATAATCTCAATGTAAATGATGCAACTTCATGAGTACATGGGACAAATAGGGGAATATAATCCAAATATACATATGAGTTTTACTACATACTAGTCAAAAGTTTCCATAAACTTCATAAGTTGATAAAAGTGTATCAAAAAGTGATATGATAGTTGCATAATGGAAAAAGCAAACGGTGTACTACTCTGTACCCCACCAACATTTACCAATAAAGGGGAGGAGATCAAACCAGCCCCAAAGTCAGAACATTCCCAAGAATGCTTCTGAGATACCAATCATCTGAAAACTTACTCCCCACCCCCCTTTTCCCAGGAAAAAACTTTCCTGTCTAAGCTTTAGATGAAGATCCTACCTGCCATTAAAAAGACAAAAATAAAAGCAAACAAAACACAGCCCCTCATAGCTCAAGGCAGCAGTAACTGCCTTCTTCCTCTTCCCATACTGTTGCCCAGGGCCACTTCTTTTCCCATCCCTCCTCTTTACCTGCCCTAAATAAACTTGTTCCTCAGCAGGTCAGAGAGTCTAGTCTGTGTGCTCCTGCAGCCAGATCCTTTCTCTATCAATCTTTAGCTACTACTCACTTTTAGAAATCAGGAACCTCTTAATTGTTGATTGCCCACTATCTCTCCCTGTCCAAACATTCTATCTGAACTGAGAACAAAACAGAGAGAAAGGGCTATCTTTACTCTTCAGAACCCTCAAAGAGGAATTGGAGCCAAGCCTTGAAAAAGAAGTAGGACTTCAACAGATGGGGGTCTGAGATCAGAAGCCCTGGCTGAGGAAGCAACGTGAATGGAGAGAATACAGCAATAAATATGTTTGGGTAACAGTCAAGACCCCAGAGTGAGTACTTCTACCCTAGGAGTCCAATGGGTCAAGCAGGATCAGGTTTCAAGTGCTGTGATGAAGAGCTTCCAGAACAAAGTAGATACTTTTTTTTTTTTCTTGTGGTACTGAGGTTTGAACTCAGGGCTTCGCACTTGCATGTTTTGCAAGTGCTGGACCACTGAGCTGCACTCTCACCCCATTTTTTCAGTTTTTGAGACAGGGTCTCGCTAAATTATACAGACTGTGTCTGGTCTCGAACTTGTGATCCTCCTGCCTCTGCCTCCCGAGTCACTGGGATTACAGGCATGCACCAACATGCCTAGCTACAATGTAGATACTTAAGGTTGAGGAGTAATGGACTTTCCTTACCCAAAAGGAAAGCAATAGGAACAATGCAGTGCCAGTGGAAATGAGGAGAAAGTCTGAGTGATCCCCAAATGTGGACTATGCCCAGCTGGATGCTTAGAAGGAAAGGGTGAGGAACAAGTTGAAAACAAATTCCAGACTCCCAATTAATGCAACACACCCAAGCTTTCCACCAGAGTAGGAGTTGGGATGGGGTTACGTGTGAGTATGTACAAGGTTGCCAGCACAGTTTACTCTTTGTAATTTCCAACCTGTTGGATGCCCTGAGAAAACCTGCTTTTAATTAATTCAGTAAATATTTACTGATCACCTACTGGGCCTCAATCACCATGCCATGGGCTAGAAATAGGACAATGAAGAAAACATTGATCATTTGGACCTTCAAGTATCCTAGGGTGTCTGGGCATTTTAGCAGTCCATCACAATCATGCCAGGGTAGGATGGCTCATGGAGAACTGGGCTTCAAGTAGGGGCATCTACCCCAATGTGGGTATCAGTAAAGTTTTCAGAAGTGACTTCACAGCTGAGAACAGAAAGAGAAATAGAGTTTAAGAAGACAAAGACCAGGAAAGAACATTCCAAACAGGGACAATGGCAAACACAATGACCTCGAGACCCAAAGGTGCTAACAAGGTGTCACGTGGCTGGATGGAGGATGGAGACAGGCAGTTAATGGGAGGGAGGCCACAGTTGGGCCAGATCACCCTGTGAGGTGTGTTTGGACTTCACAGAAAGGAGCCACTCTCTGGGCGCTCCTCAGTGCCAGCGTGAGGCAGCAGTGACCCTGCCTCTTCAGCTCCAGCTGGCAACCTAGGAAGGCCTATGCCCAGTCACACAGGCCTGGAAGCCTCCCCCGAGTCTGTGCTGAAACCTGAGCCAGGCCAAGGAAGCAGAGTTTCGATTTGAAAGGATGACTTTGCTTTTGTGTCAGATTTCTAAGTAGGGAATTTTTTCACCCCTACCAATGTCATGTGCACTGAGTTCCTTTTTTCACCTCTTCTTAAAAACGGAAGGAAAAAAAAACTCACACACCCGTCCACAGTGTGGAATACACTTGCCATGGCAACCCTGAATGCATTTGAGGAAGTTGAGGTAAGGAAAAGCTTTTAAAGGCAAAAAGATGAGCTAAGTTGTTGGTATTTCATTTTTATTTTTTGTTTTGTATTACTTCTTCTACTACTACTGCTACTACTATACTACTACTGCTGCCACTACTACTACTACTACTACTACTACTACTACTACTACTACTACTATTATTATTATTATTATTATTATTATTTGTGGGTTGCCCACAGAGGGGACCAGGCTATCTCTCCTCCTCCCACCGGCGTCGGGGCCCCACACAAGGGGACTGGCAAGGCATGGCAGATGCAGTCAAGGACTGATGCCTCTGGGATGCCTTCAGTACAGGTTTTATTGTAGAGCTCCTTTAAAGAAATAAAGCCCTCAAGCCCACCCTTCAGGATAGTGGAAGTATCACGGCTCTGGCCTCTATGGCGGCTGCCCAAATCCCAGCATCCCGGATGTCCTCCGCGTAGGTTGGATTCTTCTCCGGTGCTGTTGGTTCCCAATGTTCTCCATCTCTGTCCAGCGATGAAGGGGCCTATGCGAGGACAGGCAGACTTCTCTCTTGGACCAGCGAATGCGACCTCCACGGTGATGGGGCGGCAGGACTGTGCAGTGGGACATTCCAGCTCAGATAGCAATGGAATGGCTCCTGAGTGTCCTGTGCACTGTCCTTATATAGTAACGGCCTCAAAATGGCAGTCAGCCAATCATATAGTGGTGCCAGGCTGAGCACAACCAATAAACAGTGACATTTAAATCACTGGGGGCCATCTTGCCTAGGGCCCTAGATCAGACCTCCCGGTGTACTAGATAGGCCCCTGTCCAAACCAAGCCTCCTCTCTATCCCTTGGGGCTATCCCATAATATGCCCTATAATTATTATTATTATTTTGCAGTACTTTGGGTTGAACCCAGCACCTTGTGTTTAATAGGCAAGTGCTGTACCATTGAGCCACAGGCTCAGCCCCTTTAAAAAAAAAAGTTTAAGTTTTAAGATAGGGTCTTGCTAAACTGCACAAGCTGCCTCTGTCCTTGGAGTTACATTGTTCAAAAGATGAAATCAACAGTTCAAAAAAATCAAGGCCTCTAACACAACTACTAAGAAAACTCTGTGAGCACTGCCTGCATAAAGATATGGTTTGAGAGATATTTTAAATGAAAATGTTAAAATAGCTATACTTAGAATAAAAATGTACGGGACCTTTGAGTTTAACCTTGTTTTCCCCTCTGTAATTCAGTGCTTCTTTGGAAACCTCACAAAGGGACTTGTGGGCCATCTTGCAGTCAATACATGCCCAGGCAACTCCCTCGTGATCCCGTTCTTATCCATAATCCTTCATCATGCACCACTTGGGCCACTTTACAATCTCATTTTACTAAAGGGAAGTTTTTCCAATAGAAAATGTGCCAAAACATTTCTACTTTAAAACCCTAAACAATGAAACCTCAGTGTCAACCCATTTTGACCTATGTTTCTATCTTAATGACATTTCCCTAAAATACTGTATCTTATAAAGCCACCTCCCAGTCTCATCTGCATAGGCAGAATTCTTTGTTGATAGAGAGAATTGGTTAGGGCAACCCACCATTTTGTTTAAACTTTGAATTGAATTGTTAGTTGCATCTTTTGAACAATGTAACCCCAAGCACTTTCCAGGTAGAATCTGTAAAGCCCATGTCACACGAGGCTCCCAGAGCTTGGTATCCAGGACTGATATCACATGGGGAGTGCCCTAGGTTAAATAAAACTGAGGGAACATGCACGCATGTGCTATTCTCTATCTTAAGAAGTCCACATCCATGTCTTAGATGTATACTATGACTCTTTTTTAGGTTTCTCTCCCTCTCTATGTACCCACACTTCACTTTGAAGCACCTAATAAACTTCAGACTGCTTCGAATTCATTTTTGCAACAAAGCCAAGGACCCAGCACCACCAGAGGGCAGGTCGTGAGAAAGGGGAACTCCTGAGTTTAGGCTGTAGCTCTCACTAAGGACCACAGCCATGTTCAATTAAATTCAGGTTTTTTGTTTATTTGTGTATTTGTTTTTAAGAGCTCGGCTTTCTATTTATCATTTAGGCTGAAAGAGGCAAACAAGAAGGTAGGATGTGAAGTTCTGATTCATTCCCCTCAAAACAAAGCTCACATCCACTGCTGGCCATGAACTACACCACCCTGTCTTGTCAGTTCTATTTCTTCTGTGGACCGAATTGTGTCCTCTTCCTGAGATTCCTATGTTGAAGCCCTAACTCACAATGTGATGGTACTTGGAACTGGGGCTTTTGGGGGCGGCTAATAGGTTTGGATGAGATCAGGAGAGTGGTGCCCTCACAATGGGATTAGTGTCCTTATAAAATGAAGCATGAGAAAGCTTGCTGCTGCTGCTGCTTCTCTCTACACACAGGGTGTGGCAGTCACTTCAAACCAGGAAGAGCGCCTTCACCACTAACCTAGTCATCCAGGATCTTGACCTTGGATTTCCCAGGCACCAGAACTATGAGAAATAAATATCTGTTGTTTATGACACTCAGTCTGAGACACTTCGTTACAGCACCTCAAGCTGACTGAGACAATTTCCAAAACAAATCCCATTGCATTTACCTTTCTCCAACTCCACGGTCACCAGCCAAGTCCTACTGACCACTGCCTCTCCCTGAGCCACTGGTTTCCTGCTTCTACTGTTTCCTACACATGACAACTATATTTATTAAATTTGTTATTTTAAATAACATCAGTCTTATGTTTAAAAAGTCTACTTCTGGCCAAGATGGAGTAACAGGAACTAGGTTTACCCTCCCACCTGAAACAACTCAAAAACCAAACAAAATACATGAAACAAAAGTTTCCAAGACACTGAACAGGGACGACAACAAAAGATAGTGATACATAAGAAGGAGACCAGTCCTTAGTCACCCCTTTCCAGCACATGGCACAGGGAGAAGCAATCCAGAAAAGCCCAGGAATCTCTTTGCATGGAAAAGCCAGAGTTGAGAGGCCTTGAAGTCATAGTGGCTTGAGTTCTGGATAAAGTATGAGAGAAAAGATGGTGCACACAGAGGGAACCCCGGAGCCCTGCAAAGGGTCTCCTTGGAGTATTCCAGAAGAGTACTGAATGCATCCATTGCATTCATGTGAAAAACTACCCAGGGCTGCCGAGAGAACCACCTAAAAGGATGAGAAGGAAGAGTATTTCACCCATATTGTGGGCCAGAAATAATGTCTGTTCCTTCCCATCAGACTGGGAAATCTCACAGTTCATGAGCATTCAATAGGGTAGTAAAAAGAGTAGAAGTTGTTCTCAGATGCCATCAAGTTGTTGTCCAACTCATGGTGACCCTACGTACAACAGGCGAAACAGTATTGTTAGTGTTTCTCTGCTATTCATAGGGTTTCCAATGGCTGGTTGTTTGTTGTTGTTGTTAGGAGTGGGTTGCCTACAATACCTAGTGTTCTCCCAAGCCTATAGCACCTAGTGTTCCCAGACCATCTCCCATCCAAGTACTAACCAGGCCCTACCCTGCTTAGCTTCTGAGATCTGATGGGATCAGATGCTACAGTGGTACAGCTGCAGGAAAAAAGATTAGTAGTAGAGGGAAATATTTGACCTTTGACTAGATACTGCTCTGATCCTGCTTGGCAAATCTTAAAAGAGCTGAAAGGATTAAGCCATTTCCAGGATGGAGGTAGAGCCCTTGTCTAGCATGCATGAGACCTGAGTTTAATCCTCAGCACTGAAAAAGGTTTCCAAGTAGCTTAACTGTATCCCAGGATAACAAATATTCTGAATAACAGAAATATTTCAGGAAAACAAAACTATCTAATACCCAAAAAGTTAAAATTCATAATGTCTGCCATCCAACTAAAAGTATATATAGACATAGATAGAAACAAGAAAACAATCTCTATAATGAAGAAAAAGATCAACTCATTGACCTGGCCCAGAACTAATACAAATGTTTGAATTAGGAGACAAAGACATAAAAATAGTCATTATAACTATATTCTCAAAGAATTAGGTAGAATCATAAAAGATATTTTTTAAAGATCCAAATCAAATTTGTAGAAATGAAAAGTACAATATCTAAAATGAAAAATATACTGGATGGGATTAAGAGCAGATTAGAAATTGTACAAGCAAATTAGTGAAATTGAAGGCATAGCAACAGAAACTATAGAAATGGAAATACAGAAAGTAAATTCTAGCAAAAATTTTAAAAAGCATCAATGTGCTATAAAACTATATCAAGAGGCTGATTATCCATATTATTGAAGTCCCCAGAGAAAGAGAAGTATACAGAAAAAAAAAATAGTTTAAACAAATCTTGAAGCTTGGAAAACCCCAAACAAAAGAACAGTGAAGAAAACTATACCACTGAAGGTGTGGGGGAGGGAGGAATGAGAGATATAGTTAATGGGCACAGCCTGCAGTTGGGTAAGAGGAATCACTCCTAATGTTCTATATAGGACAGTAGGGTAACTATGATTGACAATAATTAATTGAATATTTCAAAGTAGCTAGTAGAGAGGATTTTAAGTGTTCCCAAAACAAAGTAATGATAAATGTCCAAGGTAATAGATATGCCAATTACCCTGATCTCACCATTACACCTTGTAGACATTATTCTTTTTCTATTTGCACCACTTGTTTTAGTTCCTTTTTTCCTCTTTCTCTGTCTTTTTTTGGGTTGAATATTTTCAAATGATCTTTTGTTTTAGTGGTTACTTTTGAGTTTATAGTACATATCTTTAATTTATCACAGTGATGTTATATTGTTCTGTATGTAGTATTAGAACCTTGTCATAATCTACTTCCATTGCTCCCATCCTGGCCTTTGTGCCCTTATTGCCTTACAGTAAAATGCAATATAAAAGCTGCACACCCTACCTTGTACACATGCAAGGCTGCAGCTAGGACTCCACTCCCTCCCCTCAGCAGCCACCGTCCAGAGAACAACTTCTCTACCTCCTCTCTGATCTCTCTCTCCATCTCTCTTCTTGCATCCCTTAAATAAATCTGATCTTCAACTACTCAGAGTGCCTTCTCTCATCTGTGGACCCTTGCTTTGTGAGGTTTCCCTATCTCCCGTTAATGCCTTTTCTCTAGCACCTCTTCTCTCATGTTCCAGCATTTCTCTGACCACATGACATGCTCTCAGGAAATTCCTTTTCTGCCTCCACCAGCCAGAATTATTAGTTTCTGTTGCCTGCAATTAAGAACTCCAGTGGATCCAGTTACTTCCCACAGAAGTCCTCTCTAGTTCAAGAAGTTCAGCCTTCCTGTGTCTTAAGTATTTCTAGCCCTGTAATGACCTCCTTCCCAACCACTAGTGAATACTGTCTGCTGAGCCCACTAGGGAGAAGTGACTGCAAGATGGACAATTCCCACTGGACCTTATGTTTTGATGCCCAAGTATACATTGCAAAGGCTGCTGTTGGCCTGTGTTCACCTATGTGAATTAGCAAAAGCCCTGACAGGCAGGTATGGATACCTTGCGTGGGAAAAGACTTGCACTGCCACATGCAAAACTCTTGGTAGGACATCATTTCTAAGGCTCTATTGGGCTGAGGCTGGCTGACTTGGTATTCGAGGGAGAATATGATACACACAAGTTTACAAATGAATATAATCTTCATTTTAGTGGGGTAGTTAGGGAAGCCACCTTGGAAGCTCTGGCCTTTCATAGAAGCTTATAAATGAAATGAAGTGTAGAATCAAGGGGTTGCAATCTAGAATCTATGAATAGATTTGAGGGAGGTTCTTGTTATTTTGGCGGGGGGGGGGGGGTGAAACATCCCTGAAATTTTATATTAAAGAATTTCTATAAATTTAACTGTCACAAAGTATTGGGATCTACACATTTCTGGAGAGAGATTCTATAACTCATCAGCATGTCAAAAGGCTCCAAGATTTACCTACCACACACAGAGGTCAACTTTAACATCACTAGTAAGATATAATTCTTCACTTTATAAAGAAAGAAAGAATAAGAACTCTTCAATGTCTTACCCAAAGTCATAGCTCTGATTAGTGGTCATTACAAATGAAAATCCAAGTCCACAGCATAAATACCAGAACTCTCTATGATTTGAGTAGCATTGACATCACCATCCCAACAGGATGTCTTCACTGGGAGAATTCTATTGGGTCAGGAATGGCCCACAATTGGCAGCAGAAACCTCACAAGGAGTCTTCCAGAATGAGCAATGCTGCTTCTGCACTGGCCTAGCCACCTCTCTCAGCCCCATCAAAACAGAAGAGGCCGCCAGGGTAAACTTGGCCCCTCTTCTCCTCAACTCCACTTTCCTCTGCTCCCCCCCCAACACACACACACATACACACTTGCAAGCACCTGCTCACAGAAGCAAGATAAGACTCTGGAAGTCTATGGGCCAGAAAACAAGTTTCTCAACTAGTGCTTAAAACAAACATTTGAAACAGTTTTCCAACTCCTAACACCCACACAGATACACTTATCCCTCACACTACCACCAAGGCTATGTGTGTGGGACAGCCTTGCACATTCACTTTCACCTTTCTCAGACAAGATGTCCCTTTCTTGGGTGCCTATGACATTCATTTCACTTCATCCATTTAAAAATATGAGGAGCCAGGCTACCAAATCACTTCTTCAAGAGTTCACTTCCAGGATATCCAAATTTTATTTTTAAAAACACAACCTTAGAGGTTAAATTTTCTCAGAAGGGGCTGCCAGTTGGGACATTGGAGGCTTGGCAGCTTTCACTTTCCCCTTTCAAAGGTTCTAAGCACAAAACTAGCAGAGTGTTCCTAAGTCCTTTATCTCCTTCCAATGAGATTCAAGGTCTTGAGAGAGCCTTACACTGCTAGATCTAAAATTTTAGAGATTATCTATTTAAATCTCTTCATTTTGTAGGTGCAAAGAGGCCCAGAGAGGCCACGTTTACAGGGAAAAACACACAGCTATTAAATAGCACCTGGACCCCACATCCAGGAAGCCATTTGCCATACCAATGTCTCCACAGTGTGTGTTATTTTGTTCATTGGGAAATGACCTTAGGGGTGCATAAAACTTAAATAATGTTCATCCTAATTATTCCTTTTTCACGCCTCTGGCAGTCTTGCTGATTACTTTAAGGATAGTATCAGTTTGTTGCTAACCTGTCTTTAAATCCTACTAATCTCCCTCCTAAGGGAGAACCAAACCACCAGACCTTTAGAGGGAGTGAGTACCAGTATTAACAAAAATTCAGTAACATTGTTTTCTTCTTTCTTTCTTTCTTTCTTTCTTTCTTTCTTTCTTTCTTTCTTTCTGGTTATCCCGTAATTGCATCAAGTGACCCAAGTTTTCTATTTATACATTAAACTTTCCATTTAAATATATGTATTTAGGTTAAAGAAAAAAATGAGCCAATTTAAAAAAAAATACTAAATGAATACTGATCACTGGCTATTATACAAAGAAACCTAAAAAGCAATTTAATGAAAGTAAAACAAACATGGCTGGCATGGTAGCACATACTCATAATCCCAGCACTTGGGACACTAAGGCAGGAGGATCCACCCAAGTCCAAGACCATCCTGGGCAACATAGTAAGTTCCAGCCAGTCTGGGCTACACAATGAGATCCTGTCTCAAAATAATAAAAATAAAAATAAAAGAAACCTGTTACTTCATAATCACTTTGAAAGCAAATGACTCAGTAACAAAACTAAAACTTTAAAGCACATGACTCTATTCATGGTGAGTACATGTAACTAGAATCTATCACATTAAACTTAAAGGCCAGCTCTATGCCCTGTGACTTCCTCCCTGCACCCCCCTCTTCAGCCACCCTCACCACCCACAGGACATGAGGAGTTGTCTCACAGAC
The DNA here is from genome assembly GCA_007922755.1 of Pedetes capensis. NCBI lineage: Eukaryota > Metazoa > Chordata > Mammalia > Rodentia > Pedetidae > Pedetes > Pedetes capensis. Next base: position 11,842 of record VMDO01031494.1, read on the forward strand.
AGGATTGCAATGCGAAAGGGAAAGAAACAGCCTCTTGTCACCCTGGAGGGAATGGCAAGGTTGTGACCAGTTTGCAGCCTTAGAAGAGGTATGCCGCCCCCTATGTACAATTTGGAACTTAGTGCCAGTGCCTTGCCTTTTGGTACAGCCAGGCAGGCCTGAAAGTCTATAGCCATACCACCCTGATGTCTGATCCTGTCTGATCTCAGTAGCTAAGCAGGATTGGGCCTAGTTAGTACTTGGATAGGAAATTGCAGGGGAATGCTAGGTGCTGTAGGCTTGGGAGAAGGACCTGGCAGCCCACTCCCAAAACAATCCTGACACAATCAGCCATTGAAAATCTTGTGAATAGCAGAGAACCACTGACAACAGTGCCAGGCATGGCATAGTGTTGGGGAGTATTTAGTTCTGTTGTACATAGGGGCCCTATGAGTTGGACCCAAGTCAACCACACCTAACAATAACAGGTATGTCTGATGCTTATTAGGATGTGCTTTCCTTCCAGCCTCCTTTGTAAGCACACAGGAAAGCATAAGTATACAATGCCTGTGAATTTCACTTCTGGATAGTAAAGGGGGTACTGGAAATGTTAAGAGGGAAAATTCCTTATGTCAAGTAGAGTTTCGTTGAGCAAAGAACAAAACAAAGCCAAATAAAATGTGTTTCTCAAATGAGACAGCTCCCAAGACCAGAGCACATACCAAGAACTCCAGCCAACAACACGAACAGACAGCTCTTACAGAAAAATGAAGTCAGAGGCAGAAGACAACTTAATTGGCTATAGCTTAGCCCATCAGCCAGTCAATTGGTCACTGCAAAGTTAATTGGCTATAGGGCCCCCTGCAACCAACTCAATTAAACTCTATGATTATACTCTATAGTGGTTTGGCTTTTGGGGCTCAGAGCTGGTGCCCAAGCCAAATGCATGTTCTCCAACAAATTTTATTTGACACAAAATACTTGTCAGAAAAAAAGAGGTTTGTACCTGATAAGGCTCAGAGACACTGCTCTAAAGCCATTAAGACTTGCTCCCTGCTTTACTTAACAGCCAGGGTGGGACCAGCCCCTGTGAGACCATCTCCTAGTACCAAGTGGCCCTTCTAGCTGCCTTGTGCCTAAGTTAAAGAATTAGAGCCCAAGCTTCCAGGCGTTAAAATGAGTGTGGAGGCACACCCATGCCAGTGGTGTAGTTGAGATTCCACAAGATGCATATGAAGTGCACTTAGCATGAATCTGGTGAGAAATCAGTAAGTGCCCTATAAATGGGGATAGGGTGTTCAGCAAAGATCAGTCTCTACTAATCTATCCATCCCAATTTTATTTAAAGAACTCAGTAAATATGTCTTTACTGATTTAAAAAAAAAAAAAAAGAGTTAAGATTTTCAGACAAATCACAGCCATCAGCTCAGGATGTCCAAAAGAGAAATCGCAACTCACCACCACCCAACTCAGCTAAGCCACCATTGCAGGATGAGAGAAAGCAAATGAATCACAAAAAGGCAGGAGGTGCCCTCTACTGGCACCATCACAGTATCTCAGGAAATAAGGCTCTAGAAGTGGAAAGCAGAGGGCTTACCCCTAATTTTCACAGGCAAGGACAAAACTAAGCTTTAAACTGGGGCGGGAGGCAGTGACACTTGAAACATACAAGTGGGATTTGCTGTCCACTTGGTAGACCACCAGAAATGCCTTTTCATATGATTTTTCCCAACAGGAGCTGACTTGCTCAGGGTCAGGTCATAAATGAAGGGTGGCGCTTGGAATCAAGCCGAACGGTCCTGACTACAAATCTGGAAACTTCCACATTCCCAGGTGGCAGAGTCTTTCAGAGCTGAAGCTGTGACTTATGTCTTCCTTCATCCTTCACAGCACTTAACACAGGGTTGTGCATATAATAGATACCTGTTGATTACTTGATGGAATGGCAATTAATATTTATGAAATGATCAGTCTGTGTCCAGCACTATCAATTTGTGGCTCACAATAACTGTATAAAGGAGCCTCTTATACATAGGGAAATTAAGTCTGAGATGGCAAATAACTTACCTCAGATCACAAGGCAGGATTCAAATCCAAGTGCACTAACTCCAGAGCCCAGGCTCACATCCACTAAACCAGCAGTTCTCAAACAGTTTGGTCTCATGAGTCTGTTAAAAATCATTAAAGACTAAGAAAAAGTTTTGTTTGTCAGGATTCTATTTATCAATATTTACAGCAATAGAAATTAAAACTGAAGAAAAATTTAAATATTTTCCAATTGATTTAAACATTATCATAAGCCTATTAATGTTAACACCAATTATACATTTTATGTTACATTTTGCAAATGTCTTTACTATCTGGCTTACAAGAAGACAGCTGGATTCCCATCACTGCTTCTGCATTCAGTCTACTGTGGTATCATGCTTCAAGTAGCTTCTAGAAAATACCACTGTATCCTTGTGAAAAAATGAATAGTAAGTAGGCACATAACATCTTAATACTATTATTGAAATGGATTTGACCTCATCCACCCCTAGAAGGGTCCTGGGGACTCCCTGGGTTCTCTCGACATCTGTTGGGAATTGCTTCTCTAAAGGGCTCTGCCCCCCTGAGAGTCACCTCTCCATTCTACCTGCAGTGCTCTGTTGACTTCATAAACTTCATCTCGTACTTCTTTTCCCTCCATTCTTTCTCTCTTCCTGGCAACTGCACATCTTTCTTCCTCTATGGTCTGGATGCAACCATGAGGGCAATAATGAACCTCAAGACAGAATTCTGCAAGCAATAAATGGGGGCTGTCTTAATTCTAGATGCATGTGTCTTGCTCCGCATGACAAAGGGACATAAACTATTCATTCCCATTAGTCCATTTCTATGGAAAAGAACTTCTAAAACATTTTCACCCAATTTTGTGTAGACTAAGAATCTCAGATCCAGGTATGGTGGTCCATGCCTATAATCCCAGCCCTTGGGAGGCTGAGGCAGAAGGATCAACACGAATTTGAGGCCAGCCTGGCCTACATAGTGAGTTCCAGGACAGCATGGGCTACAGGGCAAGCTCCTATCTAAAAAAAAAAGAAAAAGAAAAAGGAAAAGGAAAGAAAAGAAAGAAAAGCTCAGTATTCAAAAGTGATACTCTCATGTTTAAAGTATACAAGTTTTATATATTAATTTGCCTATTTTATATAATTTTTATATTTTATAATGTATTAATTTATATAAATAGCAGTATCCTAAAAGATTCCTATTTCACACCTAGAAGGAACCAGGTCTCATATGGCTTCTACCTTTTTCCTGGTCACTCACCTTCACCATCCCTTGAGCATCAATGGAGAGGACCTCTGCTGCATTCCCAACCAGAGGGAGGAATAGTGTCCTCCTGAGTCCTCACTGCCACACTCCCTCCCTCTGCCCTAAAAGTCTGGCTTAGAATTTTATGTCATCAGACAGTACCATCCATTGCCTTGCTCCAAACAACTGTGTCATTCCCTTCTTCCCTTGAACATTCTGATTGTAGCTCACTGCCATCCTAGATAGGCAAGCCAAGGAAAGGCCTCAGAGGGATCAACCCTATGGACCACTTAAAATGCTAAAACTGAGAAAATAAATCTCAGTTGTCTCAGCCACCCAGTTCTGGATACTCAATTATGGCAGCCCTGGAACATTAATACAGCATCTACATCAGGGTTAGTCTTAAATTTTAGGAATACATCACTCCCATAAAATTCAAAACCCTTGGGCTTGAGCATCCATCCTGGGTAGTTTTAGGCCTGATTTCTTAGCTCTATTTCCTAACTCTTTTTCAAGGTATGGTTTTCCCTGTCTTCACCTAGCTGTCCCTTAGGCATCTTACCAACCACCCTCATCCCTCTGCCTCTCACTATAAGGCAGTACTGAAATAAAAGTGGTTAGATTGCTCTAGTTACATGCCCACTTGTCGATGTAGAAATGCAGAACAGTGAACTCAATTTAATCTTTCCAGGAAGATGAAGATGCTTCCTAATTGCATGCCCTGGCCCTGCCTCCCACCTCTATGTGAGTCTCCCCACAGTGCTCCTGATCCTGGCGTGTGGTACAGATATGCAGGAAGCCAGGAACCAGCTGTGGCCTGGCTTTGAGCAGTGTGCCAAAGGCAGACAACCCCCACCTCTACAGCAGGCAGCAGCCTGGAGATGACAGTTCCTGCCATTGCCATGGAACACCACCTCCCGCCCCAACTCCTTGGCCACAAGAAGGCAGGGCCTGCGCTCTGTTCCTGTGTGCTCAGAGAAGTGGTTCATCCATCCCAGGTGCCTCTTAACTAGAAGAGACTTTTTCATAGGGTACGGTAGGCACAAAGCCTCCTGGGGGCCTGTGCACATAGGGACAAAGGCAGGCCGCTTTGCTCTTCTTCCTCAGTTCCACAAACTGATTGTCTGTTCTAGATAAGAGTCTGGACTTGGGGACTAACAAAGATAAATAATACCCCAAAAAAATAATAGTCAGGGTTCACTCTGGCTGGAGAGGAGGAATAGCTCTGCCAGATGAATGTACCTATCACTTGAGCGCATGGGGCTCCAGTCCCCAGTCACAGAGCGCAGCATATTCAAAAGTTCACTGGAGTCTCACAGAGCTGCCAGCCCTGTGAACAACAACCATAAGGAGATGGAAGAGGCCTAAGAGGTGGCCAGCTTTGGGATATCTACAGAGAAAAGCTATCCCTGGTGGGAGAGAGGGGTTCCTCCCTTTCTGCAGCCACAAAAAGCTCTAGATGAACACAGATTGGGATTTTCAAGGAAGGGAGTGACATCCCGCCTCACAGGCACACTCATTGAGCTGTAGGCCCATCCTGGTGTCACCAAGACAGCCAAGCATGGTGAGAGAGAAGGGGAAACATCCTGGGAAGCAGAGAATATGGTGTGGATCCTTTTCAGTCTTCGTACCATGCTGCTGGGAGTGCAGGAGGATCATTGGCAAGTGAGCACTTACCTGCACTTAGAGACTGGTATCTGCTCCTAGTCCAGAGACTTCTCAAGGTGGGCCACCTGCTGGAGTAGCCAAGGCCTGGGAGTCTGAAGATGTTGATGTAGTGTGGCTGGGAAACCTTCACCTATCCAAGTTCTTGGAGGCTCTCAATGAGGATTAATACCCCAGGATTATTAATGGAAGGGCAGAGGTCCTAGGCCAAGCAATAGGAGGACCCACCTGAGAAGGTACAAGAGGAGCGGCATGGCTGCCATTCTCAGGAGGGCCAGTAGTCCTCAACCACTGAGTACACACAGACTTCCATGTGAGTGGAAGCCACCAACGTTAAACAGAACCCAATGCCCAGAATAAAGTCAGGACATGCCCATAACTTTGAGCCTGTCACATGAGCAGAATCCCTCCTCCTCCAACTGTCCTCCTGGGCATGGGCTAAAGTAAGGCCCCATGAAACTCCCCACACCCAGACAGGAGAGGGGAGGGTGTGTGGTGATCAGAGTATGTACATGTACTCTGGCCCAGCTATGACCTGTGCTGGTACAAATGGACGAGAAGAGCCATAAGTGAGTATAAACCTCAAGTTTTCAAATGAACAGGACTGAAGCTTAACCCATTAACACCCCGTGGAGCCAACAGATGGATTGGTGCGAGCCAGACAAATCAAAGAGGACACATCAAATCCCTAGGAGCTACCATGAGGCCTTGAGAGCCACTTAAATTTTATCCCAAGGCAGATGAGCATCATTCAAAAGTAAATGAAGTGGGGACTGAAGGCTCAATGGACACTGGTCTCTGTTGAAGGGGTGATGGAAGTGTTCTGAAATAAAAACGGTGATGGTTGCACACAGTAAATGCACTAGAAGCCATTAAATTTTACACTTCAAAACAGTGAAATTTGTGAGCTTTAACTCAATTAAAAAAAAAAAAACAAAAAAAACTAGGGCTGGAGGTATGGCTCAGTGGTTTAAAGCTTGCAAAAAGCATGTGTGAGGGCCTGAGTTCAACTCCCCAGGAAGGACAAAGACAAAGAGAAGGCAGGAAGGCAGGAAGGAAGAAAAAAAAAAACCTGAAGGACAAGAAGAATATTATGGTTTGGATCTAAATGTCCCCCAAATGTCATGTGTTTGAATGTTGGGCCCTCAGCTGGTGGCACTGTCCCAGAAGGTTACAGAACTCTGACAGGCAGGATTCTAGCTTTGTAGAAGCAGCTCCCTGTGTGCAGGACTTGAGGTTCTTACACAGAATGCAGCTCCAGTGGCTGTCTCTTGATTGCAAAGATGTAAAGTCATCTGCCACATGCTGCCACAATGCCTGACACACCACCATTATGAAGTGATCCTCTGTGAGCCCCCAATCAGTACTTCCTTCCCTAAGTTTGCTTTGGTCCTAGTAACAATGAGCTGACTGATATACAGAGGGAATTTTCAATTCCAGCAAAGATGGAGTAACAAGGACCAGATTCACCCTGCTGCTTGAAACAACTCAAAGGTAGGACAAAAATATATCAAATAAGAGCTTCTCAAAGAGTAGGCACTAGGCAAACAAGGACAGGGCCTTGGAGGGATAAAGGAGGTAAGCCTGATGACTCCTGGCCTACTTTGAGAGTTTCCAGGCTGCAGCACAGGAAAGCCAGGGGACCTAAGTCAGGCCCAGGGAGCCCAAGGCAGCTAGAGTCTGCAAGGCAGAGCTCTGGGGAGAACTGCACAGAGAAGCCTGGAAATTTGCACAGCATCTGCATCTGGTATTCCAAGGAACACCTGTTAGCACATGCATGTGAGAAAACCAGCCAAAAGTTTAGAGGGAAGAGTATCCAGTGTTCACATTGAGTGAGGAACAAAGTCTTTTCCCACCAGCCAGTTGAAAAACCACCTAATTCATGGAGGCGTGGGTACAGTCCTCAGTATTAGGGGCAAATAGGCCTTGGCTAAATGTGGTGCTGGTCTTACCTAAAGTACCCTTGAAGGCCAGACTCAAATGAATCAAATGTTTCCAAGTAACTTAACCATATTCCAAGACAATTTAGGTGTATTTGTTTGTTTGTTTTTAAAAAAAGACAACAGGAGTGTTATGGTTTGGTAAAATTCACACAAAATAGGAAAAAATCTGTGATTTAAAAAATAATAAAAAGAAAAAATTGAAACCAACCTGGGACTGACACAGATGTTAGAATTAGTAGATAAGAATGTTAAAAGATTTTGAGCCAGGTATGGTGGCACACACCTACAATTCCAGCACTTGGGAGACCAAAGCAAGATTACAAATTCAAGGCCAGCCTGAGCTATATAGCGAGACCCTGTCTTGGACAGGGAGGTATCCCCTCAAATTTTGAAAACATGTTCCAAAGTTAAGTAGAGACAAGGAAGATATAAGAAAGACTCCAGTCAGACTTTTAGAGTTAAAAACAATGTCTGCAATTTAAAAGATACCATCACATTTGCTGAATGGAAATTGTGCCCTGGCTGCCATCTGCAGAACCATTCGGGGAATAATAGTAAAGCAGGGATAGGAAGCTGTCAGAACATCACAGGTACAAAACTGTCTGAAACAGTAACAAGAGGTAGAGCTGGGGGAAAGCCGGGCCCTTTTGAGATATTTAAGAGGTAGAATAGGCAAGGCGGGTAGGTGACAGAAGTATGGGAGAGCTGAAGAGGACCAGCAGGTGAAACACATGAAGTGAGGGAAACAAGCTGCTCCTCAGCTTGAGGTGAGGTCAGACGGCACCAGCTGGGAGGATCTGAGCAACCAACGCAACTCAGGAGGCAACTGTCAGGAGACCAGACGTAAGTGTCCTTAGGAGTACCGAGTGGAGAACAAGTGTAGAGCAAGGTGACACTGACAGGCAAGGTAGGGCCAGATCCCACAGGACCTAGAGGGCCAGAAGATGAGTTCAGAGTTTATCCAAGGCACAGTGAGAATTCACTAGAAAGCTTTAAGCAGGAGACTAACAATTAGGTTTGGATTTTAAAATGGCACTGTACACAACGGTGAAGAATGGACAAAGGCATGGCACAAGCAGATGACCAGTTAGAGGGCTTTGGTCATTGTGAAAGATGACAGCTTGCGTGTGAGGAGTGGAAAGAAGTGAGCAAGCTCAGAATACATACTAGAAGCAGACTCATCAGGCTTGGTTTTAGAATCAATGTGATGACAAGGATTGCTCCCAGGTTTGTGAAAGTAAATGCCATTTACTGAGATGGAGAAGGCTAGCACAGAATAGATTTGGAAAAAGAAACAATTAACAGAGTCAAGGAAACCTCCA
>VMDO01031495.1:0-20021 GCA_007922755.1 Pedetes capensis
TAAAGTAGTTTTTACAAATCACTTTCATCTTGGATACTTTCTTAAAAAGAACCATAAGAACCAAAGTTTGCCTGTATTACCAATGCTATGTATATGTGAAGTACTATGGATCCTCTCATTTAAAGTTTCTAAAAAATCTCCAGCATGCAAGTTTATAAATGAGAATATTGTTGTTGAAGAACCTATGCATTTTTGCATATCTATTGCTGTTGTTGTTGTTAGGTGTCGTCAAGTCGGTAGCCGACTCATAGCAACCCTCATAGGGTTTTCAATGGCTGTCTGTTTCAGGATTACTTTAGGAGTGGATTGCCAGGTCCTTCTGCCATTTTTGTGGTCCTGGGTACTAAACTCTGGACCTCAGAGACTGCAGCACAGCACCACTGTATCAACTGATCTAAATTTGCATGTCTAGTATGAGGTAAATGGGAGAAGGCAGCCCATTCCTGAAACAACCCTAAAACAATCAGCCATTGAAAACCCTATGATTAGAAGAGAAGCACTGACATTGTGCTGGGCATGGCACAGTGTAAGGGAGTGTTTCATCTGTTGTACATGGGATAGCTATGAGCAGGACCAGATTTGATGGCATCTAACAACAATAAGTATGAGGCAAGGCCAGGATTGAAATCTAAGACCATCTGATTCCAATGTCTATGTTTTTACATGTCATGCTATGTTACCTGTATCAAATTAGAGATGGAGGAAGGGAGGAAGAGAAGCCAAAAGGAGAAAGACAGAAGATAGATATGAATTTTGAATGCAGTTTTATTCTATAGTACCTAAAAGAAGTAACTGTAGAGAGGAAATATTCATTGAAATCAAAAATCATTTAGAAACATGTATTTTGAGAAGATTTTCTGAATGGATTAGTGCTCAACAGTGTTCTCATAAATGTGATCATATATGTGAAATCATAAGGTGTGATATCTGTACATAAAACATTTTTAAAGCTGTTAAGTAAATTTCAGTTTATAAGTTTAAATCTCAATTTACTTTTATAATCACCAGTATAGACCTCCCAAACAACATCACCTCTTATTTCCTTTGTTGTTGTTGTTAGGTGCCATTGAGTTCATATAGGACTCATAGCAACCCTACATACAACAGGCAAAACACTATTGTCAGTGCTTCTCTGCTATTCATAGGATTTCTAATGGCTGATTGTTTTATGGAGGAGTGGTTTGAGGGGTGCAACAGCACCTGGTGTTCCCAGGCATTGTCCCATCCAAGTACTAAGCAGGCCTGACCCTACTTAGTTTCTGAGATCTGACAGTATCAAATACCACAGTGGTACACCTACAGGCCTTTACTTTCTTTATAATAGTGACTTTTTGTCCACAATTCTGCCAGCACAAAACTTCAACCATTCAAGGGCCAAAATAAACCAGAGCTGCAAATATTCTGAATACTTTCATCCTATCTTCCTAGTCTATCTGTGGCAAACATTCTAAAAAGGTCTAGAGGGTAAATATTTTAGGATTTTGGGGTCATGCCATCACTTATCAACTCTGTCTCTCTTCACCTCTGCTGTGGTAGCACAGAAGTCAGAAATCAATGAGTGTAGCTATATTTGAATAAAAATGGGCTGGTGGTGCAGCCCCATGGTAGTACACTTGCAAAGTATGTGTGAGTCTGTGAGTTCAACCCCCGAGTACCTCAAAAATACATATATTTGCATAAAAAGTCTAAATTATACTTACATATTCACATATGAATGGATAATAAATTTTATATTCACACTTAGATGTTTGTTTGGGTTTTATTTTTTAAAATGTCAAAGAAGTAAATGTATTTTATCCAATTAAGGACTTCAGTAAGGAAAAGGAAAAAGGGTAATAGAAATTTAGTATAGAAGAATCAAATAGAATATGACAGTACTTGAGAATTATAAAATAAGTTTAAAAAACTTAGAATCTATTTATTAGACAAATATTTGGTACAGGTATCATGAATACTCTCAGAAAATGTTCACATGAAGAGAAAATTTAGACAATGCAGAAAAAAAAATCACCAATCTGTTCATAAAATGCGCAGTTCTTTTCTCAGGTAATGTCATAATATTTTTAGGTAGAAGAAGAATTACGTTTCCATAAAACTAAGCTATTATTTAAAACTTATTTTCCATTTCCACTAAAGAACTTTATAAAAATCTGGAGTTCACTTGTTAAATATTCACATAAAGAACCACTGGATGTGTCAGATACTGATAAACTTTAGGAGTCTAAGATTTAACACCGTTTCCCTTTGAGAGGATAAACAGAATAAAGTTCTGGAAGCTAGAGGTAATATTTCCGATACAAAGTTTATTATCCACAGTTTTGTTGCTAAGCATGGTATGTCCCACGGAACCAGAGAAAATTACTATTGCCTGTTTGTGAGGGTTGGAATTCTTCACCTCCTGCTGATATTTCTATGATAAAATAAAGAAAATGTCTCTTGGCGTCTTCATAACACCTTTAATTTTTCATGTTGAATGTCTTTTTTTATTACTTATCTAAGAAAACTATCAAGAGCCCAGTTATCACCTCACTGAGCTATCATCGTTTTCAAAGTGAAGCTGGTTCTCAGAGTGTGCACTGGAGGTTAACCATTATTATGTGGGAGGAGGGAGAGGGGGCAAAGGAAGAGAAATTGCACTCTAACGATGTTCAGATATAGAGGAATACACCAGTCATCTCTTTAATAAAAGGATGCTTATGACGGATCACCTTTTCATTTTGGTTAATCACCATTTCAGTAAGTTGGACAGAGGTTTCATACTTGCTGCTTTTTTTATTGTGCATATTGACATAGCAACATGACCCTACTCTACACTGGTAGGCTTTAGTTCCAAAGTGCAGCAGTGTAAGTGGGCAACTGGATTATGATAAGGAAGGTACAGATGGAGAGTTTCAGTGGGTGTCTGTGTCTGCTGGGTTGCTATAACAAAGTACCAATTACTGAGTGGCTTATAAATAACAGAAATTCATTCTGCACAGGTCTGAACGTAGGAAGTAAAAGATCTATGCATAAGTAGATCTGGTGTCTATAACGAGCCTGCTAACTGTTTCATAGATGTCCACCTTCTCACTGTGTTCTCTGAAGAGCTGAAGATGTGTGGAACTCATTTATTGTAAGGTGCTGTTGAGTCAGGTCTGGATCATAGTGAACCTATGTAGAACAACAACAACAAAAAAACACTTCCCAAAACTGTGCTATGCACATGATCTTTTTTATGTTTAAGTCCATTGTTGCAGCCACTGTGTCAATCAATCTACTTGGGGATCTTCCTTTATTTCACTGACCTGTCACTCTCCCAAACATGATATCCTTCTCCAGGTGTTTGTCTCTTCTGACAACATATCTAAAATATGTACGATTCAGTCTAGCCATCCTTGTTTCTAGCCATCCTTGTTCTAACAAGCACACTGGTTGCACTTTTTCTAGGAGGAATCTGTTGGTTCTTTTGGGAACTCATTCCTTCACTTTTATAAGGACACTAATCTCACTTGAGAGCTCCACCCTCATGACATAATCACCTCTCAAAGGCCCCAGCTCTGAATACAATCAGACTGGGAATTAGATTTTAACATAGGAATTTTGAATGTATACAAGCATTCAGTATATAGCAGTGAGGAAGCGCCCACACCAGATGAACTGTATTTTCTAGAAGACTTGCAAGTTTCTTCAAAGTATTTCTAAGTATTTCTTTCTAAAGGTAAACGGGTGAATTAGCTATAATAGGTGCTTCTTTTCACAAACATGCACACAAAAATTACTCTGGTTTTGCTCTAATTTCAGTCCATAAAATTAGCAGAATAGGAGAATATAATCATTTGGATGGCTTCCTCTAGTACCTGATTGTTCTGATTATTTATGGTGAACTGATCTTTAAAAAGAGGCAGAGAGGAGAAAAATAATATTTTTCTCATGCAAAAGTATTTTTCTAGTCCTTCTAATAACCTTGGATACCAGACATTTCAAATTTTGATAGTCAATACTTTTCTCTCCTCTTTCTCTAATATAATACATTGTCTAATATTTGGTATACAGCTTCCATTTACATTTCCATTCCCTTGGACAGGCCAGAATAATTCACAAAAAGTATTTTAATTGACTCTTGGCTATCCTATGAGTGCATTCTCAAAAAAGCACAGCAATGTGGAAATGATTCACAATTCACTGTGAATTTTGCTGCCGTCCATATGAATCGTTTGCATGTAGCCAGGAAATCTGAAATACTGTGCCGGACCTAACTCATCTTCTGGGCTTCACTGATGTTACATAAAGCAATGAATCTTTCTAAGGTAAGACAATTCTTTCCAGTCTAGTTGCAGGGTTTTGACAACTACTTAGACAAAGGCGTATTATAGCCACTGACCAACAACCCAACAGGTTTGCTTTAAAAATACCTTAAACTGAAAACATCTGAGCAAACTGTAGTTGCAGGAAAAACAAACCAAAAATACCTTATCGAAACTACAACAGAGCCTCCCCAAAATACAGCTGTCATTAATCCCCCTCTGAGTTAAATTTCCTGCTTGGGAGAAGATTAACCCTTAGCACCATAAGGTATGAGTTCAGTTGCCATAAATCCTCTTCCAAAATAGCTTTCAGCCATGACTGAAAGCCAGATAGCCAAGACTGTCTGTTAGGATCAGGATGGAAAAACAAATAGAACCTTCTATACTTTCCTGTTGCCTGTAGCCGTAGCACTGTGGCTTCCGATCAATCATCAGGTCTCCTCAGGTCTCGGAAGCTAAGCAGGGTTGGGCCTGGTTAGTACTTGGATGGGAGACCACCTGGGAACTCCCAGGTGCTGTAGGCTTGGGAGAAGGACCTGGCAACCCCCTCCCAAAAATCAATCCACCATTGAAAACCCTATGGATAAGAAGCACTGACAATAAGGTTTCACCTTTTGTAGGTAGGGTTACTATGAGTTGGATACCCACTCAAGGGCACCTAACAACAACATATTTTTCTGTTAAGCCTTAAATCCCCTCTTTCATGTAAAGCTGTTATGGAATCCCTCTCCTATGACTATTCAGCAAATTGCTTATACTGAGTACTCCTGCATGAGTGTGAATTAAAATTCTTCTCCTGTCAGTCTACCTGCATTCAGTTGATCTGCAGGCGCCCAAATACACAGCTTAAGTTGGTTCAGCAAAGTTTTCCTTCCAATACTATGCTAGGAATTAAAAGAATTATTTCACTGAATAATCCAAAATCTACAAGTTCTTCTTTTAAAATCTTATTATTCTCTTTTTACAATCAGTAAACTGAAGTATAAGGTAGAAACAACTATACAGTCACACAATGGTTCCTTTTCTAATATCTGGACCCCTATCCACAGAACCTATGACATGATTGTTATGGGCTCCCCTCATAGTTTATCAATACTTTTCAAAATTTCCAAGTCAAGTCACGTATGCAAAATAAAAATTCACATTGACTTTTTGGGGAAGCTCCAGACTAGATAATGTTTGACATGATGAAGCACATCGTTTATGAGTGGTGATGGAGAGCAATGCTGAGGACCATCGGCAAATACACAAATATACCTGACAATGAAACTGCTACACCCAGGAAGTGAAGAGAATCATAAGCCCTACCCCAAATGGAAAGATACTAAAAAGATTTCAGAAACTAAGCATTATAGAAATTAGACCCTGTGGGCTTCAACCGGCTTATGTAATGGGGTAATTCTCAAATTTTAGTTCAAGCTGAGATATTTTCTGATGCTATTTAGACTATTTACATGTTTCAAAGATGTGATAAAATGCAGCATCTCTTAATTAATGATGTCTTACTTCAAACCATTTCCTTGTTGCCAGAATGTTAGAACCATGCATCTATCTATCTATACAAATCAGAAACTCATTTTAGGACACCTATGTCTTCTTCATTTTCTACAGTTAAGCCATTGATATTCATCTTAAATTTATTCCTCCAGAATAGCTCCCACAACCATCCACCTTGGCTGGGGGACTGTCTAGCATACACAAAACCTTGGATTGGAGCCTTAGCAGAGAAAAAATAAAAGGAAAAGGAAAGAGAAGGAGTGAAGGAAGGAAAGAAAGAAAGAAGAAAGAAAGAAAAATAAAGAAAAGGAAAGAAAGAGAGAAGAAAATCATGAAAGAAAACAAAAGAAAAGAAAACAAAAAAACCCAACAAATATCCAGTTCTCTAAATACACATCTAATAATTAGAGTACTAGGTGAACACTGCCTGTTTTTTTACAGGCCAAATTGGACTGAGGATGATTTTTACATTTTGAGATTTTTTTTTACATCATAACACTACTACATTATGACATGAAATAAAAATGAAATTCAAATTTTGGTATTTAAAAAATAATGTATTCAATCATAGTGATTCTTTTACATTCTTTTATTTGATGTCTGTGGAGGCTTTTGTGGTATAGATTAGGAATTACAACAGAGACTCTATGGCCCTCAAGTCCTCAGACCTCTACTATCTAGCCTTTTACAGAAAAAGTTTGTGAATCTGTGATGTACACTGAACTATGTAATCTTTGGCTAGAGGAATATACAAACCACCCTGGGAAATACTTTATAAACCTTCCATTAGCACTAATCTTCATTCTTTTGAGTTGTTGGATTCAGCTTTTCAAATGTAAATCTTGTTACTCTCTGAAAACCTTCCAGATCTTCCCATTATTTGTTTTACAATGAAGATCAAAATGCCCTGTGGGTCTCACTTTCTCTGGTTGTAGACTTCCTTTGCAACCTTTCTAAGAACACATTTACTGCTCAACAGGGTCAGTCAAAGACATCTGCATTCAGTTCTTGTGTTCCTGATGCCCCCTCTTCATAGAAATCCGTTTTAATTTCTGTACATGCTCTTGTTGTTGTTTAGTGCCATCATGCCAGGTCTAACTCATAGGGACCCTCAGGGTTTCCAATGGCTGATTGTTTCAGGATTGCCTCAGGAGTGTCATGCCATATCCTTCTCTTGATTTGTGGTGCTGAGGATACAACTGAGGGCCTCAAGAAGCTCAGCACAGCACTCAACCTGTTGACCTAACCCCCAGCCTCTACATGCTCTTAGCCTAATTTAATCCCACTTAGCCTTTGGTTTTAGTCCAAAGAGGCTTTGCTTCACCAAACTTTAGTCAACCTCTTTCTCCTGGGTCTGTGTCTACTCTTTCTTATAAAATACAGTTTTAGCAAGAACCCCCATGCTCAATATGTGGTCACACTCAATATCTGATCAGGTTGCTCGTCCTCTACCATTCCCCAGGTGATGTCTGATGACACTAGCCTGTCTCCAGCAAGAATCATGTTGGGTTTGTTTAGCCAGAATCCCCTTTAACCCTGATGTTTCCTCTTATTATTTTTCCATCCACTGATACCCACCCTGATCCTTGACTACATATTCCTACTTGCCCATGCCTTATGACTGGGTCACTACATAGCTTCATGATAAATGGAGAAAAGATTGAAGTTGTCCAAGATTTTATTTTACTTGGCTCTACCTACAATCAACACCTGTGGAAGCAGCAGTCAAAAAATCAAAAGATGCATTGCCCAGGGAAAAGCCCTTGCAAAAGGCCTCTTTAAAGTGTTGACAAGTAAAAGACATCACATTGAAGACAAAGGTGCACCTGACTCATGCCATGGTATTTTTAATCACACCATATGATTGTAAAAGCGTGATGTTGAATAAGGGAAACAGAAGAAGAATTGATGCTTTTGAATTATGGTGCTGGAGATAAATATTGAATGTACCATGGAATGCCAAAAGAACCAACATATCTGTCCTTAGGGAAGTACAATCAGAATGCTCCTTAGCAGCAAGGGTGGCTAGACTGCATCTTATGTATTTTGTACATATAGTCATGAGGAATAAATCCTTGAAGAAGGACATCATGTTTGTGAGAGTGGCAGGTCAATGAAAAAAAGGAAGATCCTCAACTAGATGGATTGATACAGTGACTGCAACAATGGGCTTAAGCAAATAGGTTTGTGTGCCTGGCACAGAATCAGGGAGTGTTTTGTTCTGTTGTACACAGGGTCACTATAAATTGGACCTGACTTGATAGCACCTAAAAATAACAACATGCCATATTTAGAGTTTAGCTCAGTCCCTCTCCCCCAGTGCAAAATCCCATTATAGTGACTCCTCCACCTACAGTGATTGTCCTGAGTAAAGTCTTCCTTACCATGCTTTAACAAGTATCAGTGAATGTTATCTTATTTAACAGTTGAACTTTCACTTCTTCAGGGAAATCTTAACTGATTCTCTTTCTCCAATATATTAGCTGGGTGTCCTGTAGTGGACAGTATCCTTTTCCTTTGTACTTATTACAGTATATTTTTGTTGTTATTGTTGTTAGGTGCCCTTGAGTCAGTATCCCACTCATAGTGACCCCACACACAACAGGTGAAACACTATTGTCAGTATTTCTCTGCTGTTCATAGGGTTTCCAATGGTGGATTTATTTTTGGGAGTGGGTTGCTGGGTCCATATCCCAAGCCTGCAGCACCTAGTTTTCCCAGGCAGTCTCTCATTCAAGTACTAGCCAGGCCCAGCCCTGCTTAGCTTCCGAGATCTGATGGGATCGGATGCCACAGGGCTATGGCTGTGGGCATATATTTTGTAGATTATTTAATTAATGTTATTCATTAAGTTATATATTCCATTCAGGCAGGGATTATCTTTGCTTTGCTCATCCATTAAGTCTGACATTTTAAGAACTCAGCAAACTTTTGTGAAATAAATTAATGAATCAATTAAGAAGATCCTAAATTTACATCCACCCTCACCCAAGCATTAAAGGATAATTCTGTAAAAGGTCTCCTTTGAAACCATCCTCCTCTCTCCTTCCCTTCTATACTTCATTCTCTCTCCCTAATCCTTTGCCTGATGAGAGGTTCCACCTAGATTGTTCCAAGGTAAATGCTGGTTATTGTGTCACCACATAACAAAATATATGAATTAGCTTACAAAAAATAATGTGTCTCTTTGAAAGGAGATGGTACGAGCTGGCCCCTGGAGATTGACGTTCATTGTTATGATCTGGAAAGAAAAAAGGATACTGTGCCTAGACAAGAGTCTCCCCCACCACACACAAAGCCGCTAGCCTTCCAGCCCATTGTTTCACTCTACTGCCAGCTCCCTCCTCCATATAAAAACCCTTCACCTCTTACTTAAGATAGAGCTTTGAGGTGAAAGGGAGCCTCTATCTTTTCAAGATTGCCAGCTACTGCATAAATCTGATTTCTTCCTACTATCATTTGTCTCTCTAATATTGGTATTTAAAACAGGGGCAGCCCAGATATTTGATTCTAGTAAAAATTTTACACATATTTCTAAAGATGGGGTGCTCTGGAATGAGTGTAAGTGTCCCCTCAAAATTCACAAGTTGCACAAAATCCCCAACATTATATTATTAAGAGTTGTTGTTAGGGGCTGTGGAGTTGTATCTGACTCATAGTCACCCTCATAGGGTTTTCAATGGCTCATTGTTTCAGGATTACCTTGGGAGTGGATTGCCACATCCTTCTCCCATTTTTGCAGTGCTGGGAGAGAGACCCTGTCTCAAAAACTAAAACAATGGGCTGGGGGTACAGCTCAGTGGTCCAGCACTTGCAAAGCATGCAAGCGTGAGGCCCTGGGTTCAACTCCCAGTACTGCAAAAAAAAAAAAAAAAAAAAAAAAAAAAAAAAAAAAAAAAAAAAATTCTAGCAGAAAAGAACTGTATCCCAATACTAAGAAAAATTTCTTTCTTGATCTGAAATTCAAATTTAACTGGAAATATTGCTTTTAAACTGACAACCCATTTTAAAGTGTTCTCTAATAAAAATTAAATTTGATTTGGTATTTGAAATTCTAATTAAGTATTAGCATAAACATTTATAAAATTATCAAAGAACATGCCTGATAGAATGAAAGGATATAGCATTTTAAACCAATAATGCTTGCTTAGAGAATGGAAAAGGTTATATTCTTAGAAATTAGAAATTTCCTAGAATTAAAAACAAATTACTAACAGCAGCAAACTAATAACAATAATAAAGATAATAAAGAAACAAAACAAAAACAAAAATGAGGAAAAAACATCAAGACCAAGAAATGTGGATTAAGGCTTTTGATCTCCCCAGGCACCTCAGTTTTTGAAGGTCAGTAAACAATAGGTCTTGGAGAAGGGCATAGAATCTGTTTGTTTTCTTGTATCTTTTGCATATTTTCCCAAGATTTAGCAATTAACTCAGAGCCCTTAAGAAAATGTTTGTATCCTCCAAAAATTATGTAATGTGGCAAAATAAAAGGGCTGAGCAATAAGCTGAGAGAAGGTGGGTTGCATGTCAGGCACAGTAATGTGGTTGGAAGGATGGAGAGGGAAGGGATACTAAAACTGTGTATACAAAAATCATTTTGCATCTGAGAATATGTATTTGCTTTGAAATTAAAGCTAACAGCAGATTACAGATTACAGTTTTATGTCTGTCACTCGAAAAAAGTCAATCTGAAACACATCAGACTAAGAATCCTCAATGTTTAAATGAGACGTGCCAAACTATCACAAAGAATTTATGAATAAAGCACAGATAGTTGCCATTGACATTATAAACCAAAGGTAGTATTTCTTTCTCCTCTCCTTTCCTTTCCTTTCCTTTCCTTTCCTTTCCTTTCTTTTCCCTTTCTCTTTCCCTCCCTCCCTTCCTTCTCCTTCACCTTCTCCTTCTCCTTCTCCTTCTCCTTCTTTTCCTCCTCCTTTGGTACTAGAATGCTGAACCAAGGGCCTTGACTGAGATGTACCTGTAGCCCATTTTTAAATATTTTTCTTTTTATGTTAAGACAGTGTCTCACTAAGTTGCATAGGCTGCCTGTGGCCTCAAACTCATGATCCTCTTGCCTTAGCCTCCCAAGTGGCTGGGATTATAGGTGTGAGGTACTGTAACTTGCCAAAAGTAGTATTTCACGGTAATAGATATTGACAAATTTATTTTGATTACCTAGATGGATTTATTATTTTTTATCTACTCTCCACTCTCCATCTCCATCCTCTATCTCAAAAAATTTAAAATTTATAATCAATGAATTTTTGCTTCACACAGAATAATTTGCTGCAGGTGTCAAATACCTTGCAACTTCATGGCAAAATGAAATCTTCTAGGGCTCCTACATTTTGGTGGGTTTTAATTACATTACAATTCTTGCAAATTAGTGCATTTACAACTATAATACTTAAATAATCCCTCATACACAACACTTTGGTCTATGTGTCTGATACTAATGAAGTGTCCCCCAGGCAATGGCATGCCAGTGATCACTATCTTAAATGCTCAGTTGTAAACTGGAGGATTCAGTCTCTAGCAATGTGAGGATGAGAGTTGAGATTGAGTACTTCATTGTCTACACTGAGCACCTATGTAGCTTACAATTTCTTTCATTAACAAACTATTTTTCTTTCCTCAGTAGTCTATAGATGCATTCTTACAGGATCTGCTGTGATGAACCACTGGATCCATTACAAAGTCATACTCTCAAAGTTAATGGTGTTATTGAGTGGGCCTCAAGTTTTGAATGCTTGCTGGACAATACTAATAGCAAGTGCTTAGAAAAGGCACATTTTGAGGTCCATAAATCAGTATACCCATACCTGTATGTCAGCTTGTCATACTGTGGAGGCTTGTGTGTTGCTGTGATGCTGAAAGCTGTACCACTAGTATTTCAAATACCAGCAGGACCACCCATGGTGTACAGTTTTCAGTGAGCTTCTGGACTAAGACAGACTAGGGAGAAGGACATGGCAGCCTATACCCAAAACAATGAGCCATTGAAAACCCTATGAATAGTATAGAAGCACTGTTAAATATACTGCTGATAAATGAGCTCCCCAGGTTGAAGGGCATTCAAAAAATGACTAGAGTCAACCTTAATGCTGAAAATGCAGTAAAGCCCCTGAGACCTCTTTTTGCTGATATGGCATGACTCAAATTGTAAAGCAACACAGTGTGTGCAACAATGGGCTCAAACTTAGAAAAGGTCGTATGGTATGCATGGCACACTGTAGGGTAGTATTTAGTTCCCTAGTCCATAGAGTTGGAATGAGTCAGACTCAATTTGAGGGCACCTAACAACAACAACAAAACAGCATAGGTAAATTTTGTTTTTTTCAAACCAGATGACTTCTGCCCAAAAGGACAGATACACATGTCCATCCATTTTCTACATTTTATTTTTATGCTACATAGTTCTGAAATAATCTCTCTTTTGAATTTCACTTGATCACACTCCAACCACACTGTATGATACTGATCGGCCCTGTAAGTTGACACAGAAATGCATTTTCCATTACTGTTCACATCCCTGCCTGCCTACTAAGATTTTTCCAGTTACTTCAGCTTTTGCAGTCCAATAAACATGTCCTTGAGAAGCAGATAAAATTCGTTTGTTTCCTTGTTTGTTTTGCATCTTTTTCTAAGAACATTTGATTCCTATTTAGATACTCCTGCTATGCTTTCTATTCCAGACGGGGCAGGAAGTCAGGGTGAGAAAGAGTGTTAATCATTTCACATGAGAAGAACAATTTTGTTTCCATTAAAGCTTTCGGCCAGAGAAGAAAACAAAATAAAACTAAATAATAATAAAAAATATAAAACATACTGGGCTAAGTCTGTTACAGCTTTTCCTAAAATGATTTTGTTTGTCTTTCAGGGTTATCACAAGAAGTTACCTTACCAAAAAAACATTTAGTCAGTTACTTGAGTTGAATACCATAAGCCATTCTGAATAAGGATTTCAGAAAATGTAATACAGTTTTATGACACTGGTTTTCATATCAGAGTGATATTTAAAAATCTCTTCTTTCTAAAGACATGACTATTTACACATAAAATCTCAGTACATAAAAATAAATGTGAACTGCTTAGATCATATAGTATTCAGAAATAAAGTCTAGCACATATAGTTGTTGTTCTTAGGTGCCGTCGAGTCAGTATCCGACTCATAGCGACCCTCATAGGGTTTTCAATGGCTGACTGTTTCAGGATTGCCTTGGGAGTGGATTGCCAGGCCTTTCTCCCATTTTGGGGGTGCTGGGAATTGAACTTGGGTCCTCAGAGACTGCAGCGCTGTGCTCTACCAACTGAGCTAAATCCCAGCCCAGCACATATAGAAGCATGGGGATATATAGAGTGTTATTTATATATTTAACAAAACGTAAATTGTTTTAAATGCTCAATATTTACCAAATTCAAGAATGTAACCTAAAACTTATAATGACTGTCTTATTTTGTTTCTCTCTTGTCCTGGGTTGAATATGTCCTAGAAAAAGTTATGTTGAAGTCCTAACCTTCAGAAGCTTAGCTATGACTTGTTTGGAAATACATTTGTTGCAGATGTAATTAGTTAAGATGATGTGATATTGGAGTAGGGTGGACTCAATCTAATATGCATCCTTATAAAAAGACAATGTGGAGGTACAAGAAAAGAACATCAATTGAACATGGAGGAAGGGATTGTAGTTAGGCACCTGTGAGACAAGGAAGAGCAAAGATTGACAGCCCCCACCAAAAGCTAAGATGAGGCAAGAAAGAATTTTATCCAAAGTCTCAGAAGGAGCATGTCCCCACTGCGACCTTGATTGAGATACCTAGCCTCCAGAACTGTGAGAGTCTGTTTGACTCCACCCACTGTGTGCTATGTGGTTATGACAGCCCTTGAAAACTAGTATACCTGTGTACCACTCAACATTTCCAATGGGGGCAGAGGCCTCATGGCCTAGTCTTCTCTTAAAGATCTCAAAGTCCCACTTTTTCATATCATTAGATGATTACATTCTACCTTCTCCATGAATTTGCAAGAAGATAACCATTCATCCTATGCTGTTGTTGTTAAGTGCCATCAAGTAGGTATCTGACTTATAGCAACCCTATGTACAATAGGCGAAACACTTTGTCAGTGCTTCTCTGCTGTTCATAGGGTTTTCAATGGCAGATTGAGTTTTGGGAGTGGATGGCTGGGTCCTTCTCCCAAGCCTACAGTATCTAGCATTCCTAGGCAGTCTCCTATCCAAGTAGTAATCAGGCACAACCCTGCTTAGCTTCCTAGATCTGATGGGATCAGATGCCACAGGGCTACCGCTACAGGCTATTCAGACTATAGCAGAGACATATCTGAGAGGAACTCATTGCATCTTTCCAAGATTAAACAATAATTGTAATATTGTTTATAAGGAGATCATTTTAAATCTTAAAAGGAATCAAGTTTCAGAATGTATGTGAGAAAAGAACATGGAAGATTTTCTTTAAAATCATACTTGATGGGGTTTAGGACAAGTTACACCCCCCCAATATTTTTAGCTGAAAGAATGTAAGAAAAAAGCAGCAGAAGAAAGTACTTTCTCACCTTTTCCCTAACGTTCTCCCCGATGCAGGTCATAACACCTAGGAAGGTGACTCTGACAGTTTTGCAAACTTCTTTCCTAAAGCAAGTCATACAACTTTCATTCAATGGGTGTCTTTCACTCGCCCCACACACACTGGGAAGAAAGAACATCTTTATCTCTGAAGACATAAGGACACCTAGGAGAACTGTATTAAACAGGCCTTCCTAAGTTCTCATAGTTTATTATCATTAGATCTTACCTCCTTTGTGCAATCTTACTCCTCCATGAATATCTACTTTTTTTTTTATCACACCTAAGCATAAAAATATGTTTCCCTGCTTTGGAGGATTTCATTTCTAAAAGCTCCTATGTCATGTAAACTTATTTAAGATAAATTGGCATGCTTTTCTCTTGCTGATCTCTGTTGCTGTAGGGGCCGAGGCACGAACCTACGTGAGGAAAGGTAGTTCTTTCCCCTACAAACTCAATCCAATTACACCATCATCTATGGATGTGAACTACTATTAACAATTTTGCTGTTTTGTGCGCAGCCAGTTGGACTTCCTTATATTTATACTCTCTGCTTCTCCTTCTCTCCTTATCTGTCTCTATTTCTTTCTCTCTTTCTCTCCATTGCTATCTCTCATGCATATATAATTGCAAAATATTTTTTAATAGCTATCAATGGAATCATGCTGAACAAACATAGCAAATTTTTCATTTAAAGTAGAACTTTCCATGATCCAGCTCATTCTTTTTTTTTTTTTCTTTTTTTTATTGGAAATTTTTAATGTATACCTTAATATGATTCATTCTGACATGGTTTTCACTGTGACATTTCCATATATGCATTTTGTTGTATATTACTCATATAGGTTCCCCCTTACCCTCTTGTATGCTTCCCCCCCCTCCCCCCCCCAATCAAAGACTTCTCTACCATTTACTTGTCTTTTTATGGTAATATTTTTCTATATATCCTTGGGTTCCAGTTCTGTTTAAGACAGAAACTTTTCCTGCAGTGAACTTTCTTTTTACCAGCTCATTCTTTTTAATTAGATCTAGCTCATTCTTCTAATACAGATCCAGCTTATTCTTTTTGACTGCATATTTTTTTGTCCCGATGAACTAAAATTTACATCTACTGAGGCAAAACAATCTATGCCCTCATACATAAGTATTACTATAGAATGAATTCCCAGATGTAGAATTGCTGAATCAAATAGCAGTGAGGATAGCCATCTTTTTATATGTATATTGGACATTTGTATTTACTCAGTAAATTGTCTTTTCTGCTTCATAAATTTTTCTCTTGGGTTGTTTATCTCAGAGATTGGTAGTTATTCATTACATAGTGTCTATATCTATACTTGTCTGCAGCCATAGCATCTTAGCATCTGATTCTGCCTGATCTCAAAGGCTAAGCAGGGTCAGCCTGGTTAATCTCCAGATGGGAGACTGCCTGGGGATACCAGGTACTATAGGCTAGAGAGAAGGACCTGGCAATCCACTCCTGAAACAGTTCACCACTTAAAATCCTGTGAATAGGAGAGAAGTATCAACAATAGTGCTGGGCATGGCACAGTGTCAGAGAGTGTTTCATTCTATTGTACATAGGGTCGCTATGAGTCAGACCTGACTTAGCAGTACCTAACAACATATCCACACATGGCTACAGATGTCAGTAACATTTCTTCTTTACTGGCATTAGTTATATACTTTGATTGTGGTGACTCTCAACTTCCACAAATTTTATTTTTTATATTGCAAATTCTTTGATAAGTTTTATTATTCTCCATTTTGCTTAAGAAGTTACTCTTCTGTCTAAAATTATATCAAGTCTCCTAAAAATTCATTCAGTATTTTCTTTATTTCAGTATGTTACCTTTTAATTTATCTGAAATAACTTCATTCCGAAGGGGATAATTCTCTTTACTACTCATACCTACCCATAAGAATTGTTCTCCGATTGACTTTCACATGTTTCCCACATCAACCATCTCAGTACTTCTGCCGCTGCTCCCCATGGAAGCCACCATCATCCTCCTTAGCCTAGCCTGCTACAATCACGTCTTAAGAACTATGATACAATTAATTCTCACCACAGCAAGTAAGTATGTCATTCATCTGCTCAAAGACCTCAGTATACACACAACAGCCTGAGTGAGTGACAAGAACACTTTGCTAATTACAGAAGGCAGACTTAAAAGGCTACGCATTATATGATCTAAGTTGTAAGATATTCTGGAAAAGGCAAAACTGCAGGAGAAAAAAACAGAGCCATGGTTGCCAGGAACTGGAAATGGGAGGAGAAGTTGTCTCTGAAGGGACATGACAGAGCACTTCGGAGTGAGAGAAATGTTCTATGTGTTGATAGCAGAGTTACGTTACTCTCTGTGTTCATCAAACTCATAGAAATGTACACTAAAGGGATGAATTTTACTGTATGTCAAACATACTTCAATATTTAACAAAGTACCTATTACATAACAAAAACCTGTTAGTGCATATATTGCATTTGGAAAAAAAAAGTCCATTCTCATTTTAAAGACTGCCTGAAATCTGGCCACCTTGCTTTACAATTTTAACTACAAGTCTTTCCTTTTTGTCATTTTGATGTAACCATCCTGGGAGTTTTCTTCTCTCAGAACCATGCCAACCTTGTTTCCTTCTCAGGACATTTGTACTTGCTATTTTGTATGTCATAAATGCCATTCTTTTGATAATAGATGTTTATCTAAGGAATACCTATGCTAGGATGTTATCAAACAATAATCATCTTCACCTATACTTCCATACTGAGAGAATTAATGGCTATATGTTGTTGTTGTTGTTATTAGGTGCTGCTGAGTAGGGTCTGACTCACAGCAATCCTATGTACAACAGAGTGAAACACTCCTTGACACTGTTCCATGCCCCACTTTATGTCAGTGCTTCCCTGCTATTCATAGGGTTTTCAATGGCAGATAGTTTCAGGATTGGTTTGGGAGTGGTCTGGCAGGTCCTTCTCCCCCCACTCCTTTTATTTTTTTCCAAGTACTGGGGGTTGAACCCAGGGCCATGTGCTTGTATGCTTTGTAAGTGCTGCAACACTGAGCCGCACCTCCAGCCCATTTTTTTTTTTTTTGACTGTTTTGAGACAAGGTCATGCCAACTTACACAGACTGCTTCTGGTCTCCAACTTGAGATCCTCCTGCTTCCGCCTCCCAAGCCACTAGGATTTCAGGCATGGGCCACCTCGCCCAGCTCCTTCTCCCACTTTTTGTGGTGCTGGGGATTGAACCCAGGACTGCAGAGGGCAAAGAGCAGGACTCTACCAACTGAGGTAAAGCCCAGCCCTATGGCTAAATGTTGTTGTTGTTGTTTGGTGTTGTGGAGTCGGTAGAGACCCTCATAGGGTTTCAATGGCAGACTGTTTTGGGATTGCCTTGAGAGTGGATTGCCAGGTCCTTCTCCCATTTTTGTGGTGCTGTGAATTGAACTCAGGACCTCAGAGACTGCAGAGTAGCACTCTACCAACTGAGCTAAATCCCAGCCCATATGGCTAAATAGGACCAATTAAATAGGCAATCTTCCCCTAAATTTTTCATCTAAGACTAGGCCTTTGACTTCTCAGGGTGTCTTGGTGGCAAATTATAAATTATAAAGGCAGTCTGTTTATTTATACTCTGCCTGTTCCCAAATATTTTACATATAGATTTTCCATAGTACAGTCATATAAAATTAGGTAGATGAAATGTCACAGGGAAAGGAAATTAATATAAGATCAGATAAAATGGTAGAGACATCAAGGGGGAGAAAAAGTGACAACAATCAGTACCAATCAGTGGAATGTGCCTTAAACTGCTTTGTATATAATTGTAGTCCCCTGTGTAAACTAAAAACAACAATAACAACAACAACAAAAACAATCAGTTTTGTAATTCTCTTTGTCTGTGAAAGCAACCACTTGCTGAGGACAGATAAGACTATTCCTGGTACTGTACCTTGAGATATATCTCTTCTGGGAGTTTTTCCAAGGTATCCAATAGGCATTGCAAAGAACATCCTCAACAAAATTCTTACAGTAAATGGTAAATAAAGTAATGGGTTTCTCAAGGCTATTTCTTCTAATGAGCCTCAATGTGACCCAAGGGCATAATTCCAAAGTACAATTCAGTAAAAACAATTCAAGGCAAGGCGTTCCATGAGAGAGTGGTGGTAGGAACAGGCAGTTATTAGTGTAATTCATTTACACATTTTTATCCCATTGAAGTTAGTCAAAGAAGAGACTTAAGCAATATTTTCCATTGTATTTTCTGAATAGTATTGATAATTATGTGTTTTAAAGTTATTTATGCATAAAAGAGCAATTGTAAGGTATACTGGACAATTTGATACCAAAAAACTCTCCCTCTTTAACATTTTTGTTTCAGAACTACCAAAATTTTCAAATAAAATGGATGGACTTAAACAGAAGTGCACTGTGGTATTAGTCAGAATTCCTACACTATAATAAACATCTGAAATAATCAACTTATAGAGAAATATTTTGGAACACAGTTTTGCATAGTCTGAAGCCATATAACTATGGAGTCTGATCCTGCCAGATCTTGGAAGCTAAGGAGGGTGGGGTCTGGTTAGTACTTGGATGGGAGACTGCCTGGGAACACCAGATTGCTGAGAATGACCCAGCAACCCACTCTCAAAAGTCATTCTGCCATTGAAAACCTTATGAATAGCAGAGAAGCACTGACAATAGTGTTTCGCCCTTTGTATGTAGGGTCTTTATGAGTTGGACACTGACTCAACGCCACCTAACAACAACGACAATACTCAGCATATACATTTTCCTAACCTACACAGCTATCTAGCCATGGAATGAAAGTTTCCTATGTCCAAGGTCTATAGTGACTTAACAAATCAATTCAACAAAATTATTTTATTACCAATGATGACTTTTTGGCTGATGAGTTCAATCTTATTAATGTTGAATTCTTAAAAAATTGAAGGTAAAAATTAATGATTTTCCTATTTTCAAAAAGGGAAAAATTTAGCAAGTTTCTGGGACTACTCAACTTGTACATTTTTATATTAAAATATGTATTAATTTCTACATGGTTTATCAAATGAGCTATGAAAGCACTTTATGACCTTATCACTTCTACCATCAGGAAGTCATTGACTTTCAGCTATAAGAAAAAAAAAACACTATTTTCTGTATTTGATGTTTTTCCTTTTGGTGACATTGCCATGCATAGATGCATGATGTCAGCTAGCCCACTTGAGAATATCTTCTATAAAATCAAATGATGCCCACACTGTAGAGAAGTTCTTGTCATTATACTAGGGACCAAGAAGCTTGACAACACATCTATAGTCATGTCTATTTATGTGTTCAAATCCCAGGCCTTCTTTGACATCTTTTTCAGGAAAAGAAAAAAAAAAAAAAAAAGATTAGACCTTTTATTTCCCAGGTCTGTAGTGTTTTTAGACTGACTTTAAAATAAATTGCATAGAATGCAAGCTTAAAATGCTGATACCTGCAACTCTTGCCATTGAAGTACAGAGGATAACCTTCCTTCTCATCACTGTTTTTTTTTTTTTTTTTCAGTACTTGGGGATTGAGCCAAAGGGCTCACATATACTTTGCAATTGCTTGAGTATTAGGTTGTACTAGTGGCCTTTTTCTTTTACTTTTCTTTCT
>VMDO01031496.1:0-20036 GCA_007922755.1 Pedetes capensis
AAGTCTTTGATGGGGAGGTGGGATGGGAGGAGGAAGTGCACAAGAGGGTAAGGGGGAACCTATATGAATAATGCACAACAAAATGCATATATGGAAATGTCACAATGAAAAGCATGTCAGAATGAATCACATTAAGGTGTACGTTAAAAATTTCCAATAAAAAAAGAATATAGTCGTAGCTCAGAAAACCTAATAAGCCTAACTGTAATTGAGCTTCATGAAAAGACTTCTCTCTTTACTTTTGAGTTTTAGACCTGTCATTTTTCTATCTCTGAAGACTGACATTCTTTCTTCCAGTTTCACCTGACCCAAATTTGATTTTCCTGTTCATGTGTCCAGTAGAGAGAAAAGTACATTGCCAATAAGAGATTCCATTAGCTTAGCTTGTGTCAGGCTCTACCTCCCATCCAATCAGCTTAGATCAGTGGGCAGGGGCCACTGGGCAGTTAGCAGACAAGATTCACTCTAAAGGTTTGGGGTAAGTTATCTAAGCAAGATGGAACTAAGTACAAAAAGATGGACATTTCCACTATGTTCATTAACAGTTTGGAGAAAGTGTTGAATGGGTATCATGTGTCATTCATTCATTTTTAAAATTTATTCATTTATTTACTCAACAACAAACTATTAAAGAACTACCATGTACCAAGCATTGTATGCATAGAGATACGAAGATGAAGAACAATTATCATTCTTCGTATCCTAAGGGTGTTTGCATTCTTCTTAGCCTAAGGGTGTTTGCAGTCTTCATCATTATGAAAATAGCTGTGGCAATAGTACTGGTAGGTTATGTCTGAAGGATCAAATGTTGAGAACATTTTGTACTATTTTTGATACAGATGTTAGTCATTAGTCCAGAGAGATCAAGTCCTTATAAATTATTTTTAAAATCATTTATTACCATTAAATTTCCTATTAAAAATGAAAAAAAGAAAGAAAAATAATAGCATTTAAAATAGCTCCAGGGGCTGGTGGTGTTTCTCAGTGGTTCAGCTCAGTGGTGGTTCCTTAGCATATATGAGGCTCTGGTTTTGATCCTCAGCATAACAAAAAAAAAAATTTTTTCCAAATAAATAAATAGCTCAAAATACAGTCTTTTCAAAAAATGCGGTTGGAGGAGTCTCAAAGATATCAGTATTCCTATGCTCACAGCAGCATCATTCACAATAACTATCAGGTAGAGGCAACTCAATTGTTCATTAATAGATGAATGGCTAAACGAAAAATGGCATATGCACATAGTATTATTTTAAAGCTGATTATTATTCAACCCTAAAAAGGGAAGAAATTCTTACACATGATATAACATAGAGAAAACATCAGTACATTTTGTTAAGTGAAATAAGCCAAAAATAAAAACACAAATACTCTGTGATTCCACTTATATGAGGTATCTACAAATAAGCAGAATGGTGATTGCCAAGAGCTAAAGTGAGGGGAGGAGAAATAGGTGGATTTTTATTTAATGGGTAGAGTTTCAGTTTTGCAAAATGTGAAAGTTATCAAAATTGGTCAAATAATTATGTGAATGTACTTAATACTACTAAACCATACACTGAGAATAAATTTTATGTTATATATTTTTAACCACAATTACATTTTGTTAATTAAAAATAAATGGTGCTTTCTAGGTACAGTGGTGCATGCCTGCAATCCCAGCAACTTGGGAGGTGAAGGCAGGAGGATCATAAGTTCAAGGCCAGATGCAGCCTGTGTAACTTAGCAAGACTCTGTCTCAAAATAAAAAGTAAAACATGTGCTGGGAGTGCACCTCAGTGTTAAAGCATGTGCAAAGCATGTGTGAGGCCCTGGGTTCATCCCCCAGCACTGCAAATTAATTAATTAATTTAATGAATTAAATTTTTAACAATGGTGCTTAAAAAGCTATACAAACTAAATTAGTGATTTCCTAGAGCAGGGTTAGAGGTTAATGGAAATTAACAATAAATGTGCATGATGGATCACACTAGGGTGATGAAAATGGTCTAAAACTGATTCAGTGGTCGTTTTAGAACTTTATAAACTTATTTTTTAAAAAACATTAAATTTTATTCTTTAAAAAAGTAAATTACAGGCTGGGCACTGAGGTACATGCCTATAATCCCAGTGACCATGGAGGCAGAGGCAGAGAGATAACAAGTTTGAGGCCAGAGGCAGCCTGCATAGCTTAGCAAGACACTGACTCAAAAAATAAAAAAAAATTAAAGTGGGCTGTGGATGCAGCTCAATGGAAGAGCACTTGCAAAATATGTGCTAAGTCCTAGGTTCAATGCCCAAGTACCAAAAAAAGAGTGAATTATAGGGTGGATGTGGTGTCATATCATATACTTGTAATTCCAGTACTGGGGAGGCTAAGGCAGGAGGACTGCAAGTTCAAGGCCAGACAAGGCTACATAGCAAGACTATGTCTCAAGTGAAGTACATAATATGCAAACTATGTTTCAATAAATTTATTATTAATAATGATGCAGGAACACTATCCCTAAGCAATCTCTTATCTGCTATTATAAATAGCTCTTAGACATGATACAATAGCCTGCAGCCATACCACTGTGGCTACCGATCACATCAGATCTCGGAAGCTAAGCAGAGTTGGACCTGGTTAGTACTTGGATGGGAAACTGCCTGGGAACACCAGGTGATGTAGGCTTGGGAGACTGACCCACCACCCCACTCCCCAAAATCAACCTTCCATTGAAAACCCTATGAATAGCAGAGAAGCACAACAATAGTGTTTCATCTGTTGTGCACAGGGCTACTATGAATCCGACACCAACTCAATGGTACCTAACAACAACAACAACAAAAATTTGATAAAGTACACTTTATCAAAGTTTAAAATTGAGGGAAGGAAGCAAAAGACACTGTTACAAGTATAAAAAGAGAAGCTACAGACCAGGGTAAAAACATGTAAATCACATATCTGACAAAAGACTTATATACATAATACATAAAGAAATCTGAAAGCTCAACAATAGGAAAACAATCTGATTTTAAAATGTGCAAAATGCTTTACTAGATACCTCACTGAAAATGATACACAAGTGACAAAAAACTTAAATCAATAAATAAAAGATGCTCAACATCATTAGCCATTAAGTAAATGCAAATTGAAACCATGATGACATACCACTGCATATCCATTGGACTGGCTCAAATAAAAATTACTAATGATACAAAGTGTGGGTGAAGATGTGGAACAACAACTACAACTCTCATATACTATTGGTGGGAACACTACTTGTGGGAGTACAGTCCTTCTGGGAAAATAATTTGTCCATTTCCTACAAAGTTTAAAATATACTTATCATAAGACTTCAATGCCACACCTGGGTATTACTCTAGAGAATGAAAATTTATGTTCACACCAAAATATGTACATGAATGTTTACAGAGGTTCTGTCATAACTGTCAAACATTGAAAGCACTCAAATGATCATTAATTAACAGATGAGTGGATAAACTGTGGTACAAATATACAGCAGAATACTATTCAGCAATAAAAATGAATAGACATTAAATTACTTGAATGTATCTCTAATGAATTTTGCTGAAAGAAACCAATCTCAAAATGTTACAAACAATATGACTCCGTGTATATAACTTACCCAAACAAAACAAAAATCTATAGTGATAGAAAACTGATCACTGATTCCCAGGAGTTAGAGGTGGGCAGAGAATATAAATGCAAAGGATTGGCATGATGAAGTTTTCTTGGGAAATGGAACTGTTCTGTATTCTTATGAATCTATAAATGTGATAAGACTCAGAAAAGTATACACAAAAAAGTCACTGTCACCAAATGGTAATTTTATCTAAAAATAAAATTAAAAATGATTACTGGTGCAAAATGGTTGAGATGACCAATTTATGTGTTTACCACAATAAAAACAAATCAAGCAATCAGTCATAGTTCAATCATTTACCATCTGTGTGACCTTAAACAATTGAATCCCATTTACCTGTATGTAAAATGTGAATAAAACTATTTCATAGGCTTATCATAAAAATTAAATGAGAACTTTATATAAAATACTTGACCTATTGTAAGGGTTCAATAAATGTTATGCATTATATTTTATACAGTAGACACTAACTTCTCATCCTTAACTCATCCTAAGCAAGTCCTTGATACTATTTTTTTAATCTTTATTTTTCATTATTTTTCTAGCCCTTCATACATCTGCACCTTGTCTATTCAGCATAACAGGTGGGCCCCCAAGAAGTCCCCAGATCAAGTCCATCAATTAGTTCTTATCTTTGGGCACAAACAATAACATATGCTGAACAAGAATTTGCTATATCCTCAGGACATTATACTTGAGACAGAGACCTTTAAATAAGATGATCTCGCCACCATTTCTGCATCCCCACCATACTCTCCTCTCCCTGTAAGTTACCACTGAAGTCCCAGTATAGACTTACTAGCCAGGTATTCTAGATTTACTGGATGAAAATAAGAGGGGATAGGGAGAAGACAAAAAGAAGATGCAAGATTAACAGATATATGTTGCCAAGCTCAAGTTGGAGCAATTATCTCCACTCATTTTTAACAACCCCCCACTACTATCCAAATTGAGAGATGGAATATCTTACCTCAGTTCACCCCAGTATCTAGAAAACCTTTGAAAAAGTGGAAAACTGGGTTAGGCAACTGAGTTTGATATAAGATGCAGCATTTCTGCAGGCCACAGCTCCAACAAATTTATTCTAGCAAGACTTTATTTCCCCTGCATCGCACATCCTGCCCCCTGCCCCACTTGCAAAAACATGTTTCTGATGCTGTTGGCTCCATAATGCTCCACTGAGAAACAAAGCATACATCATGCTCCCAACAATAGTTTTCACAGCATATAGTTGCCTGCATCAGAATCCATCATAGAGAGAAAAAAGAAAGAAATTTCCATCTTCCGCCTCCTCGTGATCAAGCTGGGGCTTCAGCCCACACAGATCTGTCACTCTGAGAAGGCTCTCCAGTCACAGCATCATCTTTGCCAAGGAAGAACAGAGAAAATTGCATCTCCGAGCTACACAAAGTTAACTTTTCTGTTCTAGCCTGTATTTTAGCAGCACTGCCTTCTTAGAACAATTATCTTAAAAGTACAAACTCAGTTTTCACCTGGAGTTGAAAACTAACTTGAGAAAGGAGTCTCCTGGGCTAAGTTAACACCATGGCCTAAAATAGTGTTGCAAAGGAACCAAATTGTAGAATTAGGGAAATTAGGGTGTACGATCTGGCATTGTTATGAAAGCCTGCCTTGACAAGCCACCTCTTGAACTTGTCACCTGAGATGGGGAGAAATACTCTTTGAAAAAGAATTAAATATGTGATTTCTATCATGCCATTCTGCTGTCCCAGAATATCAGTACCAATGCTGACTCACACACTCTGCATTCCAAATTCCCCATTGTTTAAGGCTCAGTTCAAATGTCATCTCTTTCAGGGAGCTACCTCAACTACCTTAACCCCTGTCTCATGATTTGTTCCAAATTCCTAGCACAGACTTATAGTTGTATTGTGCACTGCTTGGTAATGGTGTAACAAATGTGAAGAACCACTTCTCAAACAGACAGTAGGCTCAAGAGCAAGGAGGTTTTTAAATTTTACACACACACACACACACACACACACACATACACACACACATATATATAATATCACCCATGTTACACAGTAGATGTTTCACAAGTACTTGCTGCTCAGCTATAAAACACACAAGTGTTAAAGAAGCGTAAGCAACCCTGATTCTTACGGAGTAAAGCACGAAACTATTTTTTTATTGATACCAAGTCATGTCCCAAGCTATATGATCTTGAAAGTCGTTAGTTGCTACCATATGAATGTTAGATTCATCCAAATTGATCAGACCCAAACATTTAAGTCATCATGTACATGTACTCACAGAGAGACTGAGGCTTATATAGGGGCGCCTACTGAAAACCTTAAAGGAAATCTGTGTTGGAGATGAGGCAAGCTGTGTGTTATAAAGCTTGCCTTACTCATTGTCTTTGTTCTTTTGTTACTCGTATTCACAAATTAAATAGTTTTTAAGTAACACAGTCCAGAGGCCAATATTTCTTCAGGTCAAGTTTCCTCCCAACAGACTGAAAGTAGGTGTCCCCTATGTGCTTAGGAAGAAAAGTTCTAGTGACAAGTCCATCTGCAAGTCCTGGTGTATCACTGTCAAGACTGTGGATAGGATTACAGAGACAGGGCAAGATGATTGGACTGGGAGAGGCAAAGTAGACCTGGATATACAGGGTAAGATACAAGTCTAGAAAGAAAGGTTACTGGGGGAAGAAAGTGAAGCATAGATAAGCACTGGAGTAAGAACAAGGCAGAGGGTAGAAATCAGGAAGGCTAAGAGGAGTCCAAAACTGCTTAGTTAACAGAGAGCAAGGCAAAGATAAAATCTGCACAATTAAAGTATAATGGATGTGGAGGTGATCAGAATTGCAGTTGTAACACTTACTGGCTGTGTGATCTTTGAAAGATCACATTGCCACTGCCTAAATTCTTTTACATATGAAACAGGGAAAATTAAACCTACTTCACTGTCTACTTTACAGTACAGGAACAGTGATCAGGGAAGATATATTGAACATGTCTTATAAACTCCAAAACACTGTTCAAATGTGAGTAATTACTGTTATTAGACCATATATATAGAAAAAGATCAGAGGTGTGCAGCACTAACAAAAAAGGCAAGCTGAGTAATGAGTTAAGAAGTTGCACCAGAGACAAAGAAATGCAAAGATACATCATAGCAGCAGAGAGAAGTCATAAAGTATCAGCAACAAACAAGACATGAAACTTCCCTACCATTGCAGAGAAAATATGATACAAGCTAAAAGACCTCTCTCTTAACAGAACAAAATTAAATAGATATCATGCATTTACTGAGTACCTAGTGTCACCCCGCAGGGGACTGCAAGAGAGGGGATAACTTACTTCTATGTTCCTGCCTTGGACAGTGACACCACCACTGTTTTGGTCAGTGTTCCATAATTGTGACAAATACCTGCAAAAAATGCCATAGAGGAGGAAGGATTTATTTTTAGCTCACAGTTTCAGAAGTTTCAATCCTTGGTCAGCTGGCCCCATTGCTTTGGGCCTCAGACAAGGCAGAGTGTCATAGTGGAAGGAGCAAGTTAGAGCAAAGCAGCTCACTTCATAGTAAACAGGAAGCATGGAGGACCAGACAGACAGGGGCCTGGGGCAAGATATGGCCCCCAAGGACATGCCTCCAGTGATCTACTTCCTCCAACTAGGCACCAACACTAAAAGTTTCTATCACCTCCCAATAACCCATTGAATTATGAATCCATCAATGGCTAATCCATTGATTAGATCAGATTCCTCATGATAAAACTACCCTTCAATGATTGAATCTACTAGCTAAGGAGCAAGCTCTCAACACATGAGCCTTTTAGGGGATTCTTCATATCTAAACCATAACAATCATGAGCCCAGTGGTCCAAAGCCAAAACCTGCAATTTATCCTGGACTTCTCCTTTTCTCTGTCACTTTTCCTACCCATTCAGTCAATCACTAAGTGATCAAGTTTGCCTCTCTACACCTCCAACATCATTGCTTCCTCTCAATTCCAACTGCAGCTCCACTGTCTTCGTCTATCAGTCCCGGTTATTTCAGCTTCCTAATTGGACTTCGGGCTGGGATTTAGCTCAGTGGGTAGAGCGCTGCGCTGCAGTCTCTGAGGCCCTGAGTTCAATTCCTAGCACCGCAAAAATGGGAGAAGGGCCTGGCAATCCACTCCCAAGGCAATCCCAAAGCACTCAGCCATTGAAAACCCTATGAGGGTCACTATGAGTCGGATACCAACTCAACGGCACCTAACAACAACAACAACAACAACAATTGGACTTCAGGCTGGGATTTAGCTCAGTTGGTAGAGCGCTGTGCTGCAGTCTCTAAGGTCCTGAGTTCAATTCCCAGCATCCCCAAAATGGGAGAAGGGCCTGGCAATCCACTCCCAAGGCAATTCTGAAACAGCCATTGAAAACCCTATGAGGATCACTATGAGTCAGATACTGACTTGAAGGCACCTAACAACAACAACAACAACAACAATTGGACTTCATCCCGACATGTCTGTCAGTTTGCCATACTGTGGGGCTTAGTATTGCTGTGATGCTGAAAGCTATGCTACCAGTATTCCAGATACCAGCAGGATAACCCATAGTCAACACATTTCAGCTGAGCTTCCAAACTAAGACAGACTAGCTACTCAGTAAATGCATGATATCTATTTAATTTTGTTCTGTTAAGAGAGAGGAGGTCTTTTAGCTTGTATCATATTTTCTCTACAATGGTAGGGAAGTTTCATGTCTTGTTTGTTGCTGATACTTTATGACTTCTCTCTGCTGCTATGATGTATCTTTGCATTTCTTTGTCTCTGGTGCAACTTCTTGACTCATTACTCAGCTTGCCTTTTTTGTTAGTCCTGCACACTTCTGATCTTTTTCTATATATATATATGGTCTAATAATAGTAATTACTCACATTTGAACAGTGTTTTGGAGTTTATAAGACATGTTCAATATATCTCCCCTGATCCCTACGGAGTAGCATATGACAGCCCACACCTGAAACAATTATCCATTGAAAACCCAATGAAGAACAGAGAAACACTGTCAGATATAGTGCTGGAAAATGAGACCACCAGGTTGGAAGACACTCAAAAGAGGACTACAGAAGAGTTGCCTCCTCAAAGTAGAGTCCACCTTAATAATGGAAAAGGAGTAGTGCCCCAGGGACCTGCATTTGCTGATGGAGCATGACTCAAAATAAGGAGAAACAACTGTAAATGTCCATTAATAATTTGAAAGTAGAATATACATAGTATGAAACTAGGAAAATTAGAAATCATCAAAAGGGAAATGGAGCACATAAAGAACAACATTCTAGGTATCAGTGAGCTAAAATGAACTGGCATGGGCCATTTTGAATCAGATAATCATGTGGTCTACTATCCTGGGAATGAAAAGTTCAAGAGAAATGGAGTTGCATTCATTATCAAAAAAGACATCTCAAGAGCTGTCCTGAAGTACAATGCTGTTAGTGATAGAATAGTAATTAGACACCTATAAGGAAGGCCAGTTAATATGAATATTATTCAAATTTACACACCCGCCAGTAAGGCCAAAAATGAAGATTGGGAAGATTTTTACCAGCTCCTACTATCTGAAAAGGATTGAACATATAATCAGGATACTATGATAATTAATGGTGAGTAGAATGCAAAAGTTGGAAACAAAAAAGGCTCAGTAGTTGGAAAATACGACCTTGGTAACAAAAACAATGCTAGAGATCACATGATAGAATTTTGTCAGACCAATGACCTTTGCACTGCAAATACAGTTTTTTTACCAACATAAGTGATGACTATGCACATGGAATTAACCAGATGGAACATGTTGTTGTTGTATGACTCATAGTGACCCTTGTAGGATTTTCAATGGCTGACTGTTTCAGGACTGCCTTGGGAATGGATTGCCATATCCTTCTCCTATAGATGGAACATACAGAAACAAAATTAGCTACATTTGTGGAGAGAGATGATAGAAAACTTGAATATCAAATGTCAGAACAAGACCAGGTGCTGATTATGGATCAGACCACCAACTGCTCATATGCAGGTTCAAACTAAAACTGAAGAAAATTAGAACAAGTATACAAGAGCCAAAGTATGACACTGGGTATATCCCACATGAGTTCAGAGACCACCTCAGGAACAGGTTTGATGTGTTAGACATTAATGACTGAAGACCAGACTAGTTATGGCATGACATCAAAGACATCATTCATGAGGAAAACAAAAGGTTACTTAAAAGACAGGAAAAAAGAAAAGACCAAATTATATGTCAAAAGAGACTCTAAAGCTTGCCCTTGAACATTGAACAGCTAAAGTAATAGGAAGACATGATGAAGATAAAGAAGTAGCCAGGAGATTTCAAAGGGCAGTTCAAGAAGAAAAAAATCAAATGTTATAAAAACATGTGCAAAGACCTAGAGATAGAAAACCAAAAGGAAAGAACATATTCAGTTTTTCTGAAGCTTAAGGAATTGAAGGAAAAAATCCAAGCATTGAGTGGCAATAGTGAAGGATTCTACAGGGAAAATATTAAATGATGCAGGAAACATCAAAAGAAGATGAAAGGAATACACAGAGTCATTATACCAAAAAGAATTGGTGGATGACCAACCATTTAAAGAGATTGCATATGATCAGGAACCAATGGTACTGATGGAAGTAGTAGTAGCTGCCTTGAAGGCATTGGCCAAAAACAAGGCTGTAGGAATTGATGGAATGCCAGTAGAGATATTTCAACAAACAGATGCAGCACTGGAGGTGCTAATTTGTTTATGCCAAGAGATTTGGAAAACAACTACCTGGCCAAGTGATGGGAAGAGATCCATATTTGTGCCTATTCCTAAGAAAGGGGATCCAACCTAATGTAGAAACTATCAAATCATGTCATTAATATCAAACGCAACTTAAAATTTTGCTAACAACCATTCAAAAGTGACTGCAGCAGTATACAGACAGGAAACTGCCAGAGTATCAAGTTGGATTCAGAGCAGGGAGTGGAGCCAGGGACATCATTACTAATGTCACATGGATATTGTTGTTGTTGTTAGGTGCTGTCAAGTCGGTATCCGACTCATAGCGACCCTCTGTACAACAGGGGAACACTATTGTCAGTGCTTCTCTGCTGTTCATAGGGTTTTCAATGGCAGATTGATTTTCTTGGGAGGGGGTTGCCAGGTCCTTCTCAC
The DNA here is from genome assembly GCA_007922755.1 of Pedetes capensis. Lineage (NCBI taxonomy): Eukaryota > Metazoa > Chordata > Mammalia > Rodentia > Pedetidae > Pedetes > Pedetes capensis. The sequence goes on from VMDO01031496.1 coordinate 10,802, forward strand.
AAGCCTACAGCACCTGGTGTTCCCAGGCGGTCTCCCATCCAGGTACTAACCAGGCCCGACCCTGCTTAGCTTCCGAGATCTGACGGGATCCGATGCCACAGGGCTATAGCTGCAGGCCACATGGATATTAGTCTAAAGCAAAAAAATATCAGAAAGGTAACTATGTTTTCTCAACTATGTGAAGGCATTTGACTGTGTGGATCATAAAAAATTATGGATAGCACTATGATGAATGGGATACCAGAGCACTTAATTGTACTCATGAGGTATCTGTACATGGACAGTCATTTGAACAGAACAAGAAAACGCTGGTTAAAAGCCAAGCAAGGTGTGTGTCAGGGCCATATCGTTTCACCCACCATACCTCTTCAATCTCTATGCTGAGCAGATAATCTAAGAAGCTGGACTTTTTGGAGAAGAATATGGCACCATGATTGGAGGAAGATTCATTAACAACCTGAGTTATGCAGATGACACAATTCTGCTTGCTGAAACTAAAGAGGATTTGAAACATTTAGTGATAAAGATTAAAGAACACAGACTCCAATATGCATTATGCTTTAACAACCACAAAACAAAAATCTTTACAACTGGGCCAACAAAAAAACTTCATGATAAATGGAGAAAAGACTGAGGTTGTCCAAGATTTTGCTTTACTTGATTCTATAATCAACACCCACAGAAGCAGAACTCAAGAAATCAAAAGGCATTGCAATGGGAAAAACTATTGCACAGACATCTTTAAAGTGTCGAAAATTAAAGATGTCACATTGAAGATGAAGGTGCACTTGACTCATGCTATGGTATTTTAAGTGGCTTCATATGGTTGTGAAAGCTGGACATTGAATAAGGGAGACAGGAGAAGAATTGACACTTTTAAATTATGATGCTGAAGTTGAATATTGAATATATCATGGACTGCCAAAAGAACCAACAGATCTGTCCTAGAAGAAGTGCAACCAAAATGATCCTTGCAAGCAAAGATGGGTAGACTGTGTCTTACATATTTAGGACATGTAGTCAGGGAGACCAACCTCTGAAGAAGGACATCATGTTTGGGAGAGTGGCAGGTCAAGGGAAAAAGGAAAAATCCTCAACTAGATGAACTGTCACACTCTCTTCAACAATGGGCTTAAACATAAGATCATGTGCCTGGAACAGAACTGGGGAGTGTTTCATTCTGTTCTACACAGGTTTGCTGTGAGTCGGACACAACTCTACAGCTCCTAACACCTAATATTGGACTTTATGCTATGAGAGCAATCACTTTCCAATACAAATCAGACTTTGTAACTTCTCCATACACAATTCTACAATGGCTCGCCACTGCCTGGAGCTTAAGGTTTAATGTCCTTAATATAAAATTTTCCATAATATGGTCCCTAATGTCTCTCCAGTACTCTCTCTTACTAGTTATCCCACCCATTTCCACCCAACTGTTGTCCAGTCATGCCAAGCCAATAAGTTTTTACAAGATTTCATACTTTTTCAATCCCCTTTGACTTTTCCTCTGCTGTTCTCACTGTTTGGAATACACTTCTCTCTCTTTGCTGCCAAGTAAATGTGGACTAAGCTTTTAAGACAAAGCTCAATCATCATGTCTTTATGAAGCCTTTCCTTCCTCTTTCAAGAAAAACTGGCCCCCACTCCTTCCTTTGTGCTTTCCCTATACCTTGTTCTATCAAAGTACCTATAATATTTTATTGCTCTTACACATTTTTTATCTCCCCTACTACATGGGGTACTCCTTAAGGATAGGGATCATGTCTCATGTATCTTTGTATTATTCATCTTAGTAGCTCTAATACCTAGCACAGGCCCTAATGTACTGACTGCTCAGGAAATGTTTATTGAATAGATTTATGAATAAATCACCAGGCTAAGAATGGTAAGACATGGACCAGGCCCTCAAAGAATTTACCCTCCAATTAAAGAAGATAGTACAAGTTAGTGTAACAAGTGAATGTTAATTGTGTGTTGGAGATAATAGATGATGTAGAACAGAAGAAATAATTCTGGTTCTCTAATTACAAAAGAATCCATGGTGGGAATGAGACATAAATTGGGCCTCGAAGGACTCATAGAACTTGAAGAGTCTGAAGTATGTGCCTATATGTGAAGATGTGTGTGGTGGTAGAGGGTAGGAGAGTTGCAGGGAGATTTTAAAGAGAATGAAATCTCAAAGACAAGATGAGCTTCTCAAAATTCAGCAGGATAATATTTGGCCCTCTGCAGCACCAAATAAGCACATTTCCAGTTAATAAGGTGACTTGCACTTTGCTTTCTGAAAATGGAGAAATTAAATTATCTGGTTTAGAAAGGCTGCCTCAGAAGCACTTGGCACACAGATTGACAATAGAACCACTATCCTGGCAGAAGACAAATCAAATAAAGAATGGCTCTGAAAAAGCTCAGAACGTGCAACAAAAACTGAGAGGGACAGAACTTGGATTCCAGCCATAACCCATGAGTCAAGATCTCTGAAGGGTGGCTACAAGTAGGATTCTATATCAAATAGAAAGAAGCAGTACTTTTTTTAAATTGATTTATTTTTATTTTTATTAGTAATTTTTAATGTACGATTTAATGGGTCTCACTATGACATTTCCATACATGCATTTCATTGTACTTTGCTCACGTAACTTCCCCCTTACCTTCTCATGAACTCCTCCCCGATCCCCACCCTCCCCACCAATGGTCTCCTTTCTATTTGCATGTCTTTCTGTGAGAATATTTATCTATATATGTGCATCCCAATATAAATATAAACTTTTTTCTATAGTGATCTACCTTTTTACATTCTCAGCGGTATTACTTGGGTGATCTAGTCTGTTTGCATTATTGCCAGTGTTTTGTATTATTACTATTTTTTATTTTAGCTATTCTAGTAGTTTTTATTGTTTTTTCTATCTTCCCCTATTTTTCCAACATACTGAGTAGCAGCATTTTTTAAAGAGACTATGATTTTCAGAAATGAATCACCCCAAAATCAGAAGCAATGCAATGCATTGAAAAATTCCAATATACAAGCAGGGTGCAAAGGCTCACACCTGTAAACCCAGCAACTCAGGAAGCAGAGGTGGGAGGATCGCAGGTTCAAGGCCAAAGGTAGTCTGAGAAATCTAGTGAGACCCTGTCTCAAGATAAAAAAATAAAAATTAGGCTGGGGATTCAGTTTAGTGGTGAAATGCTTGCAAAGCATGCTTGAGATCCTGGGTTCAAGCCCTAAGTACTGCAAAAAATATTTTTCAGTATACAAATGAGACAAATAGGTGGCAAACATGAAGAGGCTGACAGTGATTTCTGGAAGTTCAAAAACTGAGAAGAGTTTGAAGAAATGAGTCATTATTATTCCCAAGACCATGATATCCATATGATACTAGTATCGACGGATAAAGGCTGAAAGTTTATGTAGTCAACTTGGTTTTTTGCCCCATTTCTATGATACCAATAGACAGTTTTTATTGACAGCTTTACCGATAGGACCAGTGGTGGTGATTTCATGTAGTTAAATTCATCTTTTGGAGACTTCATTTTCTGTCTCTGCAAACAAAATATAAAATATTCTTAGTTCATGACACTGACAGTGAAGAAAATAACCTGGCTTTGCCACACTTTGATCCATGGTGCTCTAGTGAGGGAAAGAATCAAGGCCTGAGTTGGGATAGTATAACTTTGGAGATCCTGCCTAGGACTTCTAGAAAATAAATATATAACAGATCATAAGGACAGATAATAGAGATGAAGCAGGAGAGGGAAAGAATGACAGAGAGGGAAAATCCATTCTGTGTGTAATTAATTTGATGAAAAGCAAAATGCCACATAGGTTGCCTTTTGGCCAGGTTGTAAACTTGAACTCAACTTCCTATCTGTAAACATGTGGGTGTCTAAATATCCTTCTCCTTCCTGGTACAGGATATTGATGCTTATGGAGCAAATAGTTTCTCACATAGCAATGCACCCAGGCACAGACAGTTTTTTTCCTTGCTCATCCCCTTTTCTTCTCCTTGCTCAGGATACCCTGAAACTAAAATCATACTGTATGTCTTATAAATCTTACCATTGACACCTAGGCTGGGATCTTCCCATGTTATTTCAAAGGAAAACATGTAATTTATTTTCCAAGGAACAAAAATGCATACAGGTCCCACAGTAATTCATGACCCCAGGTTCTCTCAGTCTGAACTTAACAGAAACAACTGAGAAATAGCTCTCTACCTTCCTCTGTTCTCTCTTTTGCTTAGGCAAGGTTATGTCCACTGAGAACAGGAGGCAAGTGTCCTTGCACCCTGAACAACTGAGCAATCAACTTCACTTCTCTCACTTTGTGGGAGTCACATATCCTACACCAGACAGTATCTGTGGCTTGGTCGAGCCACAGAATATTTACTTGATTATTTCGGGGTGAAAGCTCAACTCAAATGTCACTTTCCTCAGGTAACTTCTCAGGGTAGAACTCTTTTTGCATAAATTCAAACATCTTATGTCTCTTCATGCAACACAATTGCTATTAATTAATTGCATAAGTATCGTCCAATAGAATTTTCTTTGATAATGTAAGTGTTCTATATCTGTGCTATTTAGTACAGTGGCCATTAGTTGCATCTGACCATTGAGCACTTGAAAGGTGACTAGCATAATGAAGAAACTGAATTTTTTATTTTGTTTAATTTTAATTAATTTAAATTGTCACACATAGCTACTGGCTATCACTGTGGACAGCAGCAGTAATAATAGTGCTTCATGAAAGCAGGGGTTATCTGATGTCTTTGTAACACTGTATCCTCAGTGCCTGCTCACAGTGGCAGTTAATAAACACTTAACTACTTGGTTGATTAAGTAGTCTACTGTTTGTTTTTATTTATCCCACTAGTATTAACTGTCACAGAAGAATGCCCTTGAAAGCTTTATGACAAACAATTCAACAAGATGATTACTAGATATTCAGGCTGAGTGGGAGGGGCAATGACAGGAGAATAGGGATGGAACAGGAAGGAGAAGAAGGATACACCAAATTTATATTTTGGGTCAGATAGTTACCAGCCATATAACCTTGGGAAAGTTGTTTAATTTCACTGAGTCTCAGGTTACTCATCGATACAATTTGGATAACAATAGTGAATATCTAGAGTTGTCATGATGATGAAATGACATGGTGTATATAAAGCACTGTAAAAGTAAATGGTATTTTTTTATTTATTCATTTATTTATTTTTGGAAGAAGATTGGCCAAACAGCAGAATAGCACAAGTAACTAAATCCTATATAACAAGCACAAATTCTTGCTTCTTTCCCCAAAAATCCTTGTTCTTACTGTGTTTATCAGCCAAATCCAAACAGGATCCTGAATGCCACTCTCTGACCTTTTCTTCACATAGATAACAATTTAACCAACACTAGCCACTAAATCCATGATGCAGTAGCATCTAATACAGTGACAAGTCTTTTCACTACATTTAGCCTTCCTAAAACCACACAATCACCTCTACATTTACCACTGTGGTGATGCATCCTGCTCTGAGTATTTATCATGGAAATGGGTCTCTTTGCTGTTGGCCCTCCCTTCTTCACCAGCACAGCTACTGGAAGAGATAGCAGGATTCCAGGGCATGACACTTAGCATGAGAAATAGTCTTCACTGTTTAGGAGTGATAACCAAGATTAAGGATATGATACTTGCTGGTTCTTTTTACTACTTCTTATAACCATGGGCAGGCTTGTCATATGACTCATTACTGTTTCAAGGACCATCCAGACTTTTCATTTCAGGGTTAAATGAAAAATTATTTTTAAAAATGAGAAACAAAATGGAATGTAAATAAAATTACTACTACTTTTCTGGGCCATATGTATATGTGTGTGTGTGTGTGTGTGTGTGTGTGTATATATATGTGTGTGTGTGTGTGTGTGTGTGTGTGTGTGTGTGTGTGCGTGCGTGTATATATGTATGTATGTATGTATGTATATGTGCATATATATGTGCATATATATGTATATGTGTGGGCTGGGATTTAGCTCAGTTGGTAGAGCACCACTCTGCAGTCTCTGAGGTTCCGGGTTTGATTCCCAGCACCACAAAAATAGGAGAAGGACATGGTAATCCATTCCTGAGGCAATCCTGAAAACAATCAGCCATTGAAAACCCTATGAGGATCGCTATGAATCAGACATGACTCAATAGCACCTAACAACAACAACAACGTGTGTGTGTGTCTGTGTGTGTGTCTGTGTGTGTTTATGTGTGTGTATTATACCCAATCACAAGTAATAAAAAGTAAATAGCTCATGACAAGTTATTAACTTCAGGGACAAGATAAGAAAAACCCAGATGCATATCACATTGAGGTCCTGCCTTAATTAAGCAAGGCATACTACAGTTTCCAGTTTTACTTGCAAAGTTGTATAAGGAAAGGTCACAGAATGTTATATTTTTTGAACTCAAATTGACTTCAGAAACAATTTAACCTAGCCTTTCTGTTTTAAAGATAAATGACTAAAACTCAGAGATGGAATATGATTTCCCCAAGGGTATACAAACCACTAAGAGAACATCAGATCCAGGGCTCTCAATGTTGCTACAGGTTCAGTATCTCTTATTCAAAATACTTGGGACCAGAAGTGTTTCAGAATGCAGAGTTTTTCAGATCTGGGTATACTTATACAGACTTTACTGGCTGAGCAAATCTAATTCCAAAACCCAACATTTAAGATGCTCCAAAATACAAAACTTGCTGCTCAAATTTTTTCATTTTTTGGAGCATTACAATTTTGGAGCACTTTGGATTTCAGATTAGGGATGTTCAAACTATATAGTAAAAATTACAGAGAGTTGTTGTTGTTGTTGTTGTTGTTGTTGTTGTTGTTAGGTGCCATTGAGTCGGTATTCAACTCATAGCGACCCTCACAGGGTTTTCAATGGCTGACTGTTTCGGGATTGCCTTGGGAGTGGATTGCCAGGCCCTTCTCCCATTTTTGCGGTGCTGGGAATTGAACTCGGGACCTCAGAGACTGCAGCGCAGCACTCTACCAATTGAGCTAAATCCCAGCCCTACAGATAGTTAGGAGTCAGAAAACTCTGAATTTAAGTTCTAGATTTTCTTGTTACTAGCTCGAATTTCTTCAATCTTCATTACTCTCATCAGCAATTTGAAGCTAATAATGACATATGCGACATGGCTATTTTGAAAACTAAATAGGAAAACATACATAAAACATGTAGCTTTGTTCTGGGCATACAGGACAAGTTCAATAAAACCATTTTCTTCTTTTTCCTCTCTGGCACAGTATTCCTTTCTCTTAGTTATGCCATATCTAAATCTGTTCCACGCCAGTAAATTCAATAATATTTTTATGAAATGAGATAGAGACAATTTTAATCACTAGAATTTCTCTCAAGAATAACATTATTTTGGACTTCCCTGGTAAGTGATTAAAGTAGAAGAGTAGAAAGAAACCTTTCTCAATCACTTCTCTGCCTTAAAAAATCAGGTAATCAGATAGGAAAAAGTTTTAAGGTGGGAGAGTAGTTGCTCTGAATGAGATGGGAAAGAAGTTTTGTTGTTTTGGTCTTAAAAACAGGAGAGAATGTGAAAAGAATAGCAAGATAGAAAGAAGCTGGGTTTAGATGATAGGCTAGTGAAATTCCATGTGGTTGCAGTAGCTAATAGTTAAGAATGACATTGCCTATAGAGCATGTTAATGTCATTTGCATTGATACAATGTAAATTATTCTCTATATCCTCCACAAAATTTCAGTTAAATCTGTATTGTTTCTGTGTAAGTGAATTATTGGAGAAAACCTGAATTTTACAGATCAGGGGAAGGATTTGGTCTTCCACAAACCAAGGAATTCGCAGGGATTTGTGCTAATTATAACTAGATGAGACATGTAGGTTGCACCTAACTTCTTTAGCATGAGCATCTTAAACATTATAGAATATGTTGTTTAGCAACTGAGTCTATGCCTCTTAGCTTCCCTGACCATAATCTAGCTCTCTAGAGAGATGTGAGGGCTGGGATTTAGCTCAGTTGGTAGAGCGCTACACTGTAGTCTCTGAGGTCCCAGTTTCAATTCCCAGTACCGCAAAAATGGGAGAAGGACCTGGCAATCCACTCCCAAGGCAATCCCAAAACAGTCAGCCATTGAAAACCCTATGAGGGTCGCTATGAGTTGGATACCGACTTGACGGCACCTAACAACAACAACAAGAGAGATGTGATTTGATTTGTGGTGACTAAGTGAATCTGTATTTGAGGTAGGAGGTCAAATGTGGAACCCAAAGTGCTCCCTCTACAAAGATCTGAAAGTCAAAGTTCCTTAAGTGTCCCAAGGAAAGGGGTGAAGAGTTATTTCTGAGCATTGCTCACTAGCTTCAGAGGATAAAGCAACAAAGGTCAAACTCAGCTTTAATGACTTCTTTTCTGCAGTACTGGGATGTTGAAACCAGGGCCTCATGCATGCCAGGCAAGTGCTCTAACATTGAGCTGCACCTCTAGTTCCTTTTTATTCTTTTTGTTTTGAGACGAGGTCTCACTAAGTTGTCCAGGCTATCTCTGGCCTCAAACTTACTATCCTCCTGCCTCAGTGGCCTGCATCACTGGGATTACAGGTGTGTACTGAGAAACCCAGGTTTAATAACATTTTAAGTAGGTAATTCTAGGTTACTCTTATGTTGTGTGAAAGCAAAAGAGAATATGAATAAACCAAAGGACATAACATGTTAAACTTTGTGAACTATGGGTTTACTTGGGGTTTTGTACAGGGGGTGTAGGAAACTCATGGAGAGCCTTTACATACAGTTACACTGAGGGGAGGGCTGGGATTTAGCTCAGTTGGTAGAGCACTGCTCTGCAGTCTCTGAGGTCCCGAGTTCAATTCCCAGCACTGCAAAATGGGAAAAGGAAGTGGCAACCCACTCCCAAGGTAATCTTGAAACAGTCAACCATTGAAAACCCTATGAGGGTCGCTATGAGTCGGACTCGACTCCAACAGCACCTAACAACAACAACAACACCGAGGGGAGGAATCTCCTGCCAGAACTTCTCACCAAGATGTCTCAAAGGATTTGGTCTTCTGCCATTAACTCCCTCCCAAGTGGGCTTCCTTATAAGAGTGGTCTTCTCTCCTTCCCAAGTGGACTTCCTTACAGGAGCAGTCTCTTCCCAGTGGGCTTAATTACAGGAGTGGCCTTCAATCCTTGGCAGCCTTATGGGCAGTTCTACTACAGAGGAGTTG
>VMDO01031497.1:0-20034 GCA_007922755.1 Pedetes capensis
ATAGGGTCGCTATGAGTCGGATACCGACCCGACGGCACCTAACAACAACAGCAACAACATAGGCTGCTTTGTTGTATATAGGGTCGCTATGAGTCGGATACCGACCCGACGGCACCTAACAACAACAGCAACAACATAGGCTGCTTTGTTGTACATAGGGTCGCTATGAGTCGGATACCGACCCGACGGCACCTAACAACAACAGCAACAACATAGGCTGCTTTGTTGTACATAGGGTCACTATGAGTTGGAACCACCTCAACAGCACCTAAAAACGACAACATAGGCTGCTCTGGCCTTGAACCTGCGATCCTTCTGCCTTGACCTCCTAAGTCACTAGAATCACAGGTATGCCCCACCCTACCCAATCACAGGTTTTTTAAAAATAGCAGTGAGACACACTTGACCTGCCAGAAACAAAGGTGTACTCTAAGGTTGTCTGGTTAAGACTGATGTCTCTTGATGCAGGGCAATGGCTTGATGGGAAGCCACGCCATAGTTGTTTGGTGGTGGAGCAGCTGTGACCTCACGGAGGGAAAGGGCTTCTTCACAAAGGTGAGACAGTGAGGAATAAGCCCTTCTGTGCAGAGGCGTGAATAAGCTCCCTGCTTCCCTCATGACGCTTTTTCTCTTCAGTCACACAATAGGCAGACATCTGCTCAGTCTGGGGATGCGGCACGTTTCACGAAAGGTAGCTCGTCTCTTGCGTCACACAATGACGTGCTCAGGCAGAGAAACGTGCCAACTCTTAACCTCAGGTCCTAATCATTAAATAAGAACTTTGCACCGTCATAATTAAAAATAAAAAATTAAATACTGTTGAAAATCCTTTCCATGTTGAATATATCGTATCTCAAAATTATTTGGAATAAATGTTTATAACTTTATTTGTGATCTCCCAAAGGAAACAGGATTGAAGATTTTTACCTTTGCTAAAATCTTCCTGTTAGTGATCATATACCCCTAAAAAGCTAATATATCATATAAAAGTAGAACAATCCAGATGGATGAAAATCTTAGCATTTTTCATACTCTTATTCTTTTCACTCAATTTTTCAACTATTGATTTTTTTTTAAAGAAACAGAACAAAAATCTCAAGGAACTTTTGCATCACCCTGATGCTTTTTAAAGTCTGTGTTGGTGTAGGAGGGGAAGGTTAAGTGATTCTCCTGTGTATTATGACGAATGAGGTTTTTAAGATGAAAAGCATTAAAATATATTCTACATGTTAGAAGACCCCATAAAACATATTTTTTCCGTAACACCACCACATATTAATTAACGTTTAACCTTTTAAACTCTCCCCTTCCATTTAAGAAAAACAGCTGGTGGTTTATAGATCTTTTAGGTGGAAGTGAATACCCATGCTTCTTACCTCATTCTGTGAATGCTGTACATTAATCTTTTTATACTGAAAACAAGACAGTTTTAGGGCTTTAGCTTCTTGGGAAGACACACTCCATATAAGGTGGGGGTCCCTCTAACAAAGGCTAGTAGCCTCCCTCATCAAATTATAACTGAGGAAAATTAAAACCCACTAGTAACCCCAGTTTCTTTACCCAATTCATGATTATTTTTAAAGACTCCTCGGTTATCCTGTAGCTTTTGAGTGGTGTCTGGGGATGTGGGGCCGTGGCATCTCAAAGAGGGAAACCAATACCAGGCAGCACCTCCCCACCCAGGGCTGTAGAAGAAGCCACTGGGAAGAAGGTAAGTACTTGTCTGTGGCTTGGGGCTAAGGTGGCAGTAAGCTATCTTCCTTGTCCCTAAAGGGAAGAAAAATCTTCCTTCGGAGTTAGAGAAGAGGCAATATTTGTGGTACCTCTAGGAAAACATCAACAGTCACATCTGAGCCACTGGGCCTATGGAAACGAAAACCGGCAAAGCGCACCTCCGACTGTTGGCTCTGGTGTGGCCACGGCGTCAACAGCAGTGATCAGACAGCGCAGTGGTAAAATCAGGTTTTCGTGATTTTAAACCTGCTGATTGGTGGAGATGATGTGGGAATCAGCAGCTTTAAAATGTTGCCAGCTGTCCGGGGCTTATTTTTAGCTCAGTTCCCTGTCCCACCCCCAAGCCCTCCCCTCCCCCAACAAAGACAGGCACAATCTTTCCGGGGTGTCCTCAGTCCACCGCTTTCTCACCTCCTCCTGGACACCTCCTGCTCCGCTGTCAGTTCTGGCTGTAGTGTCCCGAGTGGCAGGGGTATGGCCGGGGGCAGCCTCTTATTGCTTCCCCGGGGAGGCCGGGGTGTGGGCTGAGGTGCAGTCCACTGCAGGCCGAGGCAGCCAATGGGGGCTGAGGGTGGGGAGCCGGCAGCGAGCCAGGCCTGCACACAGGGCTGCATTGACCAGGCACCCTGGGACTTGCCAGCGAGCCAGGACTGCCCGTGGGCTCAGGAATAAAAAGGGCCTGTCAGACAGGAAGCGGAGAGTCAGCTTTCTTTGCCCCTTTTAAGCTCATTACATGAATATTGATGATCCTCGGCAGGCAAGGCTGGGGGTGGGGAGAGGAGAGAGACAGGGGGTGATTGACACAAGCTAAACACACAGCCAAGAGCTGGAGGGTTCCAAGAACGGGCTGAACACAGGGGACTGTGTGGCCCGTGGCTGGTTGCCACTGGGAGACCCCTCAAGCTCCTGCCCAGCCTCCTGGGTCTGGCCCCTCCCACAGGCATGCTGCTCTGTGGACATTAGCGCTGGACAGTGGTCAACTCCAGGCTCCTCAGAGAAGCTGCTGGGCCCAGCATCCGATGTGCGGTGAATTGGATGCTGCTTTAGGGAAAACCCTTGTCTGATATCAGTGAGGACAAGTGCCAGGAGCTGCGCAGCTCTCCCTGTGCCCAAGTGCAAGGTCACAGGCTGCCAGAGCTGGGCGTGCTGTGGAAATGTCTTGTTACACAGGATGCCACAGTGGGACCGTCACCGAGGCCCGCAGCCAGCCCTAGGAAGGCAAAGGCAAGACTTCCCACAGCATCTCCAGCAGTGCCACACCCAGGCTTCCAAACATGAACCAGTGTGAGTTCTTATCTAAAGGAGGTAATCCTCTTCACAGATTACAAAGAAGTGCTGGCCCAAACTCATCACCTGTGGTCACCAAAGGATATCTGAGCCACAATAGGTCTTTCTGCCCACGCAGGTTCAGGGTTGCCGTGGGAGGGGTTACACAGAGACATGGTACCCCTGGTTGATGGGCAGGAAGTCCGCGTTGCTCACTCTCCCTCAGTTTGCCTGGACATGGCTGTGAGTTCTGAGGCCTGGTCATCTCAGCCGAGACCTCACCTGAGTCCACACCCACGAGCCACGTGGCTTGGCCCCTGTGTCCTCATCTGCCTCACTGTCTCTGGCTGCTCCCCTTGTGATTTCTCAGATGCGTGCCTGCTCTGCGAAGCACAGAACTTGCCTGAGTGTAAGGAACAAGCTAGGGACTGGGATGTTGAGCTGTGGGGATGGCCGTTCCCGCAAGCAGCACTCTGAACTCTGTGTTCACCCTTCGGTGCTCACAAAAGAAACCCTTCAGCCTATCTTGTGGGTGGAAAGGCTCAGCTGGTCCCTGAGGCCTGTGCCAAAGGCCCAGGGACTGTGGAGAATGTGAGCCACAGCAGAAGTGGTAGGCAGCTCTGTGCCAGACGGTTTCCTGTCTGGAGGGAATCGCACAGCCCTGCACACAGTAAGCAGCTATTGATGTGAAAGAGGTCTTTTTCTCTGAACCCATTTTCAAGGAGCACGGGAAGCAATTTGCCTTTACCTGGCAGGGCAGACCGCACTCCCTCGTGTATGGCGAGGGACGGCTCAGTTCTCCTGCCCTGTGTGATAAGGCTGTCTGCAGAGACCTGTCATCCGGGGGGTCCACAGAGCTACTCCCAGGCCCACTACAGCAATACGCTGATTGGATCTGACAAGCATCGAGTAGCAAGTGCTTAAGGTGCTTCAGTGAGGTATATGCAACTAGAGGGCAGGAGACAAACCCCACAGAAATTCAGTCTTCCACCTCAGTGATGTTTGGGGATTCAGTCTCTAAAACATGAGGATACAACCTTTCCCACTGAAATGCAAGTTACTGCATTTTGCACCACCTACATGAAAAAAGGGCTGGGATTTAGCTCAGTTGGTAGAGCGCTGCTTTGCAGTCTCTGAGGTCCCGAGTTCAATTCCCAGCACCGCAAAAATGAGAGAAGGATCTGGAAATCCACTCCCAAGGCAATCCCAAAACAGCCAGCCATTGAAAACCCTATGAGGGTTGCTATGAGACAGATACCAACTCAGATGGCACCTAACAACAACAACAACAACAACAACATGAAAAAAGGGCTGGGATTTAGCTCGGTTGGTAGAGCACTGCTCTGCAGTCTCTGAAGTCCTGAGTTCGATTCCCAGCACCATAAAATGGTAGAAGGACGTGGCAACCCACTCCCGAGGCAATTCCGAAACAGCCATTGAAAACCGTATAAGGTCGCTATGAGTTGGACAAAACTGGACAGCACCCTACCAACAACCAACAACATAAAAAAGAAGCTGATCTTTAGTTGGGCTTGGGGATTTCAGATGCATCACCTGCCATCCTTGATGTGCCACTTCAGCCACTAGGCTTGAGAAAAAACACGTTCTGTTGTTGGGTGAGGTAGTCCACTGGTGTCCTTGTTTCTAGTTGTCTGATGGTGGTGTTGAGGTCCTCTCTGTCCTTACTGATTCCTGCCTGCTGGGTCTGTCCTGTCTGACAAGTGCCGAGGCCTCCAACTGTAATAGTGGGGTATGGACCTCTCCATATGGGCCCGTCAGTTCAGCCGCTCACATTGTTCCAGCACACACGTTGAGAACAGCCATGGCTGCTTGGAGTGTGGACCTTCCTATTATGGGACACTCTTCTTTATCTCTGATGAATTTCCTTACCCTAAAGTCTGTGCTGTCTCGAATTAACACAGCGACTCTCACTGTTATTTTTGATTAGTGATAGCATGGTATATCTTTCTCCATCCATTTACCTTTAAATTTTATGTATTTTTATATTTAAAGGGAATTTCTTTTTTTTTCTTTTTCTTTTTTTTTTCTTGTGGTATTGGGAGTTGATCCCGGGGCCTCACGCCTGCATGCTTTGCAAGTGCTGGACCACTGAGCTGCACCCCCAGCCCTTTTATTTTTTTTTCCTTACTTCCTGAGACAGGGTCTCACTAAGTTACATAGACTTCCTCTGGTCTCAAACTTGCAGTCCTCCTGGCTCCGCCTCCCAAGCCGCTGGGATTACAGATGTGCGCCACCAAGCCCAGCTTAAAGGGAATTTCTTATAGACAATATATAGTCTTGTTTTGTTAATCCACTGTAATCACCTCTGTCTTTTAATTGGGGTGTTTAGGCCATTTGTGTTCAAAGTGATTATTGATAAATTACATTAATATCTACCATATTTTTACTGTTTCCTATCTGTCACTGTTGCTCTTTGTTTTTGTTTTGTCTCCCACTTTCCTGCCTTTTGTGGTTTAAGTTGAACCTGTTATGTGATTCCATTTTATATGATTCTTTCCTTCCTTAGCATATCAATTTATACTTCTCTAAAGAAACTTTGCCTACAGCCATAGCACTGTGGCTTCTCATCCTGTCAGATCTCAGAAGCTAAGCAGGGTTGGGCCTGGTTAGTACCTGGATGGGAGACCGCCTGGAAACACCATGTGCTGTAGGTTTGGGAGAAGGACCTGGCAACCCACTCCCAAAAATCAATCCGCCATTGAAAACCCTATGAATATCAGAGAAGCACTGACAATAGTGTTTTGCCTGTTGTATGTAGAGTTGGTATGAGTTGAATACCAACTCAACAGCACCTAACAACAACAACATAGAAACTTTAAAGCTGGGCACCATGGCATACACCTGTAATCTCAGTGACTTGGAGGCTGAGGTAGGAGGACCTTAAGTTTGAGGCCAGAGGCAGCCTGCATAACTTAGCCAGACCCTGACTCAAAATAAAAAAATATAAAAGGAGCTAGGGTGTAGTTCAGTGGTAGAGCACTTGTCTAGCATGTGTGAGGCCCTGGGTTTGACCACCCAGAACTGTGAAAGAAAAAAATGAAAGAAAGAAAGAGGGAGAAAGAAAAAGAAAAAAGAAAAAGTTAGTGGTTACCCTAGAATTTGTCATGTGTATTTACAACTAAATCAGCTCCACTTTCAAGTAACCGTTCCACTTCATGGGCAGTGCAACTAACTTGTTGCTATTATCATTTTGAACTTACTGCGATAGGTTAAATCAACTAAGGATACGAAAAAAAAATTACTTTACCTTCATTTATTTTCTAATTCTCTTCTTTATGTTCATCTGAGTTTCTGATCTTCATCATTTCCCTTCTCTCAAAGAATTCCTAACATTATTGGCAATTTTTTGTCTCAGAAATCCTTATTTCTCCACTTTCTTTTTTTTTTTTCTTCTGTTTTTCTTTTCTTTTCTTTTCTTTTTTTTTTTTGCACTGTGGTTAGACTTGCTCCGCCACTAAGCTGTACCCCCAGTGCCTTTGTTTATTTTGGGGCAGGGTTTCACTAAGTTACACAGACTGCCTCTGGCCTCAAACTCACGATCCCCCTGCTTCGTCATTGCCCCAACCTGGGTGCCACTATCTGTGATCACAGATGAGGCAGGTACCGTGGCACCAGTTTCTCCTTCACTGTTTTTTTTTTTTTCGGTACTAGGGGTTGAACCCAGGGTCTCGTGCTTGCATGCTATGCAAGTGCTGGACCACTGAGCTGCACCCCCAGCCCCTTTTTTTTCCTTTACTTTTTGAGACAGGGTCTCACTAAGTTGCACAGACTTCCTCTGGTCTTGAACTTGTGATCCTCCTGGCTCTGCCTCCCAAGCCACTGGGATTACAGGCGCGCGCTACCGCGCCCAGCTTCTCCTTCACTTTCAAAGGATAATTTTTTGGAGTACAGAATTCTTTTCTTTGTTTCTTTCTTTCTTTTTTTTTTTCAGTACTGGGGGTTGAACCCAGGGCCTCACGCTTGCATACTTGGCAACTGCTGGACCGCTGAGCTGCACCCTCAGCCCATTTATTTTTTTACTTTTTCTGAGACAATGTCTTGCTAAATTACACAGACTGCCTCTGGTCTCAAACTTGTGATCCTCCTGCCTCCGCCTCCTGAGCCACTGGGATTATAGGCATGCACAGCTGTGCCTGGCTAGAATTCTTCTTTTCTTAACACCTTAAATATTTCATTCTATGCTCTTGCTTGAATAGTTCCTGAGAAATTGGAAGCAATTCTTTCTCCTCCTTCTCTGCCTCCTTTTCCTCTTCCTCTTCCTCCTCTTTCATCTTCTTTTCTTCTTTCTTCTAAAACAAAGTCTCACTATGTACCTCACACTGGCCCGGAACTTGCATCCCGCTGCCCCAGATTCTCTCGTGCTGGGATTACAGCCATGCACCACCACACCTTAAAGGAAGTAATTCTTATCCTTACTCCTCTATGGGTATTTATGGCCCGTCTGTCTTTTTATTTAACTTTGATCGTCTGATCGTCTGTAATAGGGCTGGGATTTAGCTCAGTTGGTAGAGTGCTGTGCTGCAGTCTCTGAGGTCCCGAGTTCAATTCCCAGCACCACAAAAATGGGAGAAGGACCTGGCAACCCACTCCCAAGGCAATCCCGAAACAGTCAGCCAGAAAACCCTATGAGGGTCACTATGAGTTGGATACTGACTCGACGGCACCTAACAACAACAACAACACCTGTTATAACTATTCCATAGTTCTTGGATTATTATGTTCTGTTTTTTTTCTCTCTGATTTTTAGGTGTGGAAGTTTCAGTTGTCATCTTCTCAGGCTCAGAGAGTCTTTCCTCAGCCGTGAGTCTACCAATGAAAGGCATCATCGAAGGCATTCCTCACTTCTGTGGCAGTGTTGTGGTCTCTAGTACTTCTTTTTGGTTCTTTCTTAGAATTTCACCTCTTTGCTTAAGTTGCGTGTCTGTTCTTTCATACCATTTACTTTTTCTATTAAATCCCTTAACATATTAATGATAGCCTTTAAAACTTTTGGTCTGTTAGTTCCAAAATTCCTATCATATCTGGCCCAGCTTGTTTAGACTAATCATATATATGTTTTTTCCCTTTGTAGTACTTGGGGTTAAACCCAGGTCTTCACACACGTGAGGCAAGTACTCTACCACAGAGCCGCACTCCCACTCCACTTTTAATTTTTTATTCTGAGATAGGTCTCACTAAGTTGTGCATGTTTCCCCTGGCCTCACACTTGTGATGGTCCTGCCTCAGTGTCCCAAGTAGCTAGGACTACAGGTGTGCCCCACAGCACCTGCTGCAATTTTTTTGTTGAAAGTTGGACATGATGTAATGGGTAAAAGAAACTCCTAAAAACTGGGCTTTAGTAATTGGGTTAGTCTGTCTTCTGTTGCCATAGCAAAATGCCCAAGAGAGGATACATTATAAAGACAAGAAGATTTTCTTATTTATTTGTTTTGTGGTACTGGGGGCCTGAACCCAGGCCTCATGCATGCTTTGCAAGTGTTCTACCACTGAACTACATCCTCAGCCCCACACCCTTTTTAACATTTTTTATCTTGAGACAAGTTCTCACTAAGTTAATCAGGCTGCCTCTGGCCTTGAACTTGCGATCCTCCTGCCTCCACCTCCCAAATGGCTGAGATTACAGACATGAACCCCTGCCCCAAGCTTGGGAAAGAGGTTTATTTAGCTCATACTTTTGGAGGCTGAAAATCCAAGATCAGGCAATCCGCTTTGCTCTGCTCTGCTCTGCTCTGATGAGACTACTGGCCTGGCAAGGTGGATGGCATCATGGCAAGACATGTGTGCAGGACAGAGAGACCACAAGTATGACGGAAGCCAGGCAGGTTCAAGGGCTTGCTTTCTTTTTTCCTTTCTTAAAATAAGAACTCACTCTTGCAAGACCAGCATGAATTCTACCAGAGGCAAAGCCCCGGTAACCCAGTCACTTCTAACCAGGCCCCACCTCCTGAAGGCCTGGCTCCCCCTCATGATTCCAGCACATGAAGCTTTGCAGGGGGGAGGGGGGAGGGGCCTATACAGATCGCCCAGCTCTGTGGTGGAAGGTTCAGGGAGGGTGAGAGTTTGCAGCCCTGGCATCTGCTGGTGAGTCTCACAGATTCTTCTGTTTCTCTCCCCAGGTGGGGCTGTCTGGCTGGAGGGGGCTGGAGTCCTGTCTTCACCCACTTGGAAGCCTGGAGCCAGCTGGGGACGGCATTTCCCTTTACCTGGGTAGGTCAAGCTCTGGTGTATCCCAGCTCACTGGGCCCTGGTAAAACAATTTCTCCTGAGGATGGGCCTGGTAAGAACAGAATTCTCTGTATTTCAGAATGGTTCCTCTTTTCCTTCCCACATTGAGGCACAAAGGTTTTTTTCATCAACATTTATGTCTTAAAGGTAAAGCTCACAAAGTGTGAGGGCCCCATGTCTGAGTCCTCTTGGAGATTTTTTTTTTTTTTTTTTTTTTTTGTGGTACTGGGATTTGAACCCAGGGGTTCGGGCCTGCGTGCTTTGCAAGTGCTGGACCACTGAGCTGCACCCCCAGCCCTTTTTTTTTTTTTTTTCAGTTTTTGAGACAGGGTCTTGCTAAATTACACAGACTGCCTCTGGTCTTGAACTTGCGATCCTCCCGCCTCCCCAGCCATTGGGATTACAGGCATGCGCCACCGCACCCAGCCTCCCCTTGGAGATTTTCCCTCTCTGTCTTTTCTACACTGAACCTCCGGTGGTTTGTTGGTGACAAGCAGGTCCCTGGCACCCTGGCCCTGACCCTGGAATCATGGGCTCGGATGTATGCTGAGTCTCTTTCTACGTCTATCTCTCCAGTTTTGGGGCAACAGTGTGTCTGTGACTTTACTTCTCTGGTGGGTCTGGAAGTGTTGTGGGTTTTCCGTTGTTCAGCTTCCCAGTGTGTGGATGGGTCCTATGTGCTGCACCTGAAACCAGGAGTGAATAGTTATCGTTTGAGTATATAAAATCCCCAAGTTGATAGAATAAGACATTGCAAATATAAATAGTCCTTCTGCGTAAGAAATACGTGCCATCATCCAAGTAATAAAACATCTCAGAGACAGGGTGGCGGCCAGGAGCTGACTCTTGGACTGTGCTCAGCGTGGGTACTGGGTGGGAGGCAGAGACCAAGAAGACAGGCACTGGCCACATGAGGCTGAGGTGACTGTGGGGCTTTGCTGTCTCTATGGCCAAGTGACATCGCTCAGTTAATGGTCATGGCATGTTGAGAAGGTCCACGTTTCAGTCTGTGGCATTTTGGAGATGATTTGGAGCCAACGACAGAGGGAAAGAGGTGTCTGCAGCACTTCTGGATGCCAAAGGCACCCTTGTGTGAGCTGTGACGGATGGCAGTGCTCTGCTGAACCGGAGAGCTGGGTGAGGGGCTCTTATGCCCACAGAGAGCAGAGCCCTGGCACCATCATGATGCCAGCCAGGCTCTGCTTCCCAGGCCAGTGCCTTTCCACGCAGGCAGTGTATAGAGGACCTGAAAGTCAGCAGGAACCTCTCTCTGGATATGTACCGTCTATGCCGTGATTGTCTTCAGTGCCTCAGAGGTCCCTTCTCCTTCCCGCCCACCCCACACACCTCCAGCAACCCTTGGGCTCTGGTTACTTAGAGGCAGCAGAGGTCATTCCGGCTGTGTCTGTCAGGAGGAAAGGCAGCAATATGTTCTCTCATACAAAGGACAGTGCCACCCGCCACCAAGCTGCTCATGAGGCTGGCTATAGTGGCTGATGTCCGCAGGGAGAAAAGAGGCCTGTGTTCCAAAGGACGTGGGAGAAGAGACAAAAGGCCTTGTGTGCGGGAGCAGTGTTGGTGCAGTGAGGACCAACGGCTCTTCCCGTCCTCCAGGACGCTGCTGCTGGGCCAGAGCCACAGGGCAGGGGCTCTGTGCAGCCTTGGAACTGAGCTCAGATCCCAGATCTGTGCACAGCCTTGGCACATGGTGAGAGAGAAGCACTGTGCCCTCAGGGTCACTGGAGGAGTACATGGATCTGTGTATATACAGGTGGTCATACAAGCACGTGTGTGTATCATGAAGTGTCCAGTGCACTTAGCTGATGGTCACAGGTATCAGGAAAGATACTGTTCCTGTCTATCAGAAGAACCTGGAGCTGTCAAACTCCTGCAATCAGGGGAAGCTGTGAGCATCAAATAACAGTAGGGCAGAGGCACCTTTCTGAGCCAGACTTAGGACCAACTTGCTGTCATTTCAGGCTTGTTCGCCGATCCACAGTGCTGTGAGTCCAGGAGGCCCCCAATTTGGCAAATGGTGGTAGAGTATCAGTTTTTCATGGGTATCACATTTTATTGTTTTTGTACCACATCAAATTCCATGAATCCATTTGGTTTCATGATGAAGTTGGTGTCCTTTCCAGAAGAGCAAGCCCAGCATGGGTCCCCAGGCGGAAGTCAGGCCCCCTCCGTCCTTCTGTCTCCTCTGGATCCATGGCAACGAAAGGGCCCAGTGCAAGACAAGAGGGCTTTTGTTTGTGTTTTTTGTTTTTGTTTTTCAACTTTCTTGCTTGGTTTTGAGGAGGAGCTGGAGGAAGGAGCTTGAAGGCACATCCACGCAAAGCTGCCTTTGAGCAATGGCTGGTCCTGGGTGGGTGTTGCTCAGGAGCCACCGTCTGGGTGAGGTGGGACCGTGTCTGAACTAATGATGGGAAAGGTGTCAAAAGGGAAACTGAGTTCTGCCTCCTGTAGAATCTGCTCAAGTATTTATTCTGACTTCACTTTTCATAATTTTTGAAGATTTTTGGAAGTTTGCCATAAAGTCATGTCAGGTTTAAAGTTAAAAACACCATGGGGCTTGCCAATTTTATTTATTACTTATTTTTTTTTTACTCAGTGGCAACATTTTTCATCACACATTTTTATGGCTTTGTCCTTTGGGACACTGTGGGCCCAGAGCAGCAAATGGCACTCAGCCACATTAGACTAAGTAACAATTTTACATCTTGATTTTAAAAATGCCTCTGTGGAGTTGAACTATCTTCAACAAGAATGCCCTAGGGCAAGGGAATGAGTTAATTTATTTTAGAGATTTAAATAAACAAAAAAAATAAGATCATGTAAGTCTGGAAGCATAATCCCTATTAGTTTTACTATTATAAGACAGTAATATCTCTCTTTTTTGTGTGTGGTACTGGGGGGTTGAGCCCAGGGCTTTGCGCTTGCATGCTCTGCAAGTGCTGAATCACCCAGCTGCACCCCCACCCCATTTTTTTACTGTTTTTGAGACAGAGTATTGCTAAATTACACAGACTGCCTCTGGTCTTGAACTTGTGATCCTTCTGCCTCCGTCTCCCGAGCCACTGGGATTACAAGTGTGCGCCACCACTCCCGGCTGATATCTCTTATTTTTGAAAAGCAAACTTTAAATTAAAGACACTGGAAAAAGGCTGCCACTGTATTTATACATTCAGGATAACTGAAAGATATCCATAAGTATATTTAGGATCTAATAGTTCAACTAAATGTTAATATAAGTTTAAAAAAAAAAAACCTCAAACCCAGAAGTTACTTAGATAATATCACAGGAAGGATAAACTATTCTTGTAATTAAAAATTAAAGGCAATAAACTGGTATAATTTTTAAAATGTGTGTTAACATTAAATTTAACATTTGAAATTAATTATTATATGTTTCCAAATGTGTCTCATGTAATATTTTTGTATCACAAAGGTAACTGATGTATCTTAACATACTGGAACATTTTTCAAGATTTTTAAAGCAGGATTCTTGCAACAAGGTCTGAATTCAGCTTTTAGAAATCCCTAGTGTGGCCTTCTGCAGCCGTAGCCCTGTGGCATCCGATCCCGTCAGATCTCATGAAGCTAAGCAGGGTCGGGCCTGATTAGTACTTGGATGGGAGACTGCCTGGGAATACCAGATCATGTAGGCTTGGGAGATGGACCCGGCAACCCACTTCCAAAATCAATCTGTCATTGAAAACCCTATGAACAGCAGAGAAGCACTGACAGTAGTGTTTCCCCAGTTGTATGTAGAGTCGCTGTGAGTCGGATACTGACTCCAAGGCACCTAACTATAAGTGTGGCCTTGGCTCACACCCTGGGGCCCCTGACAGGAGTGGGGATTCTGCCTCCTGAGCACTCACCTGCTGTATGAGGCGATGTCTGCTGGGGCCATGGGGCACAGAGGCAAAAAAAGACAGTGTTTTTGGTGATTGCAGTTTTTATTTTTATTTATTTACCCTCTCGCCTCCACTTCCCAAGTCTCTGAGGTAACAGACATGCACTACCACATCCATCTTGATCGCAGTTTTTAAAACCAAAGATTGAGGCGCCTGAGGATGAAAGCACACACATCCGTCTTGACCCCTCCCTCACCAGATGCCTGCTGTCCTAGTAAGCATGAAGGTCACCTGTTTCCCTAGCCCCTGCTGTGCTGGCTCTGCCCTCAGGCTGCATACTGGTGGGGTGGGGGTGGGGGGTGGTGTGCAGGCACAGCGGACAGCGTGGTGGCGATACAGGTCAGATTGCTGAGCCCACTCTAGAGCAAGACTTTTCAGATGACTTTCAGGGACAATTTGCAACCCATGTGACAGCACCCTTGTTCTGGCACAGCGATTTCTGTGCCCAGTGTCCCCCACCTGGCACCACGGCACCATGCTCCCCCTGGGCAGAGGTTGCTGCAGGCCTGCTATGCCCAGCAGTCATGGAGCTAGGACCGTTAGGAGAGCAGAGCTCTGGGTACTGCAGGTGGACGGTCCCCACACAGCAGCGGACATGCACAGTCCCACGCTCTGTTCGCAGTTTTATTTGGGCCAGGGACCCACCCTTATTTCAAAGAGAATATCCTCAAGGCTACAAAGTCACCACATGACAAGTTACGCCCAGAGGAAGATGGAGTGGACATAACACAGAATCCTTGTCTGGGGGAGAAGTTTGCCAGGCAGTCTGAGGTTCAGCCTGTCCAGGAAACAGGTGTTTCTTCATCATCATGGGGGAAACTGAGAGAAGGGAAGTCATATTACTTGGTTATATCACTGTTGAGTGTCAAAGCTAAGGTCTCAGCCTGAATCTTCCTCCACAGTCCAAGCTCCCACTGTGGGACAGTGCCACCCCCATGTATAGCTTGGGGAAATGCCCTGCTCTTCAGAAAAGCAGGAGAGGTGTTGTTGTTGTCGTTTTCAAATAATTTTTTGGAAATAATTCTTTTTTTTTTAAAAAGATATGAATAAAAGTGAAAACAAAGTAGGTGCCATAGTCTGAATGTGCCCCTAGGTTCATTTGCTGGAAATTTAACTCGCAAAGCCACTGTATGGGAGGCGGACCTATAAGAGTCAGGGGTCCGTTAGGGATCTGCTGGAGTGCTTTGTTATAAATGCATGTTCAGCTCTCTCTGGTTTTCTCCCCACATTCTCTCTCGCTGTTATGATGCAGCAGAAAGGCCCTGAACCCTTGACCTTGGCCTTTCCAGCCTCCAGAGCCAAGAGCGGAGTAAACTTGTCCTGTTTATAAATTACCCAGCCTGGGGTGCCTGACATAGCCCAAAAAATGCACTAAGAAAGTGAGCCTATATTTAGCTCCTCAATTTTTCTTTTTCCAAAAGGATTTCTAAAAATTCCTTAGAATTTTCAGTCACTGAACTTCATCAGGTTCCTTATCAATACAAAGCAATCATAAACCCTCCCTTTAAAAAGGTCTGCATGTTTCTACTCACGGCTGCCAAAGGTGATTGAAAAACGTTATTAAGAAATAGTCAGCACTCCTTCAACGGTCATTTTACCCCTCCTATTCCACGCATGGGGGCTGAGATTTAGCTCAGCTGGTAGAGCGCTGCTCTGCAGTCTCTGAGGTCTCGAGTTCAATTCCCAGCACCGCAAAAATGGGAGAAGGATGTGGCAACCCACTCCCGAGGCAATCCCGAAACAGTCAGCCATTGAAAACCCTATGAGGGTCACTATGGGTTGGACACAACTCGACGGCACCTAACAACAACAACAACAACAATTCCATGCATGAAGGAGATGCTTTCTCACATGAAAGAATATTCTGTTTGCTATGCCTGCAAACTTCTCCCCGATGTATGGCTGAAAACTCCCCCCAAACTTTATTGGATCTCACACACTCTGTAGGTTTGGATTGGGACTGGGCTAGAATTTTCTGTCACATGGTTCAACTGAGGTCATTGGTGGCACTCAGCTGGCTCTTGACTTGCTCTGGGGGGTCTATGGTAGCCTCAGTTACATGGGTGAAGGGCTGGGACTTCCCCTGTAAGATCGTCTCAGGATGGCGCGGCTTCTTATATGGGTGAGGAGGCCTCCTGGGGGAACCAGGTAGAAGTCACGTGGGCTCTCATGACCTAGCCTCAGATGCTGTGCTCTCTGCTCTGTTAGCCATGAACCCTAACCGTTAGGAGAAAACTCCTATATTAATGCACTTTCAGAGTGTCCTTTCCTTCTGTTTCAGCTAAAATTTTTTGGAAAAATTGAGCCTTTTTAGGGGAGTTCCTGTCCACTAGTTTAACCTTTTGAACTATATTTTTACAGTAATCCTTGTCTACATTCTGTTCTACACTCTGTGTCTTATCTGAATTCTTTCAAAGGAGGTCACAGGACTGAGGTATTGTAGCTGGCTTCCTGGTAACAGTAGTTCTCTGACTTGATCCTCGATAACAATAAAGTCAATCAGGAACCGAAGGGAGGAGAGTTTCATTAGAACCCACTTCTCGATGAAGCACTGGCAAGGCTGCACTGGAGGAGGGGTGAGGGACTCTGTTGTGGACCACTTCAGAAAGCACAGTCTGTCCTCTGGCCACACCCCAAGCATGTGCAGAATAAATTTGCCTAGGACCCCAAGGCCTTATCCTATTTTGGCAGGCACCTAGGGTCCTTGTTACTTCAGGTTGTGAGGGTGGGGCTCCTTGGGCACAGCGCCCCACTGATAGGGAAAAGGGGGCCAAGAACTGAGGTTCACAGGGTAAGGGGAGCCTCACTGACTCCCAAGTTTTAGCATCAAAATGATAGGGAAAATCTGGATGAGAGGGTACACAGACACAAAAGAACCCAGTGACCTGCAGAGGAACATGTTTACTGGGGGGAGTAAAGTGGAGGAAGGGAAGGAAAGGTGCTGCCGGTAGCAACATTGGCAGGTGGATATTGCTGCAAACAAGCTAATTGAGAGTCAGGCTTATACAGAAGTGGCAAAGCTGTTGACTTAACATGGGTGGGAAAAGTTTCCTTGCAAGGAGGAAGGAAGGGGTGAGTGTGGGAGATTGGAATCTCAAGGATGCTCGACCTGTTGAGTGCTGGTGATCTCCCTCATCTCAGGACCTTGGCGCTCTGTCAGGGGAGGGGTGCTTTGTCCCCTCCCCCAGGATGTTTCTTTCTCAATCTAAAGACTTGTGACCTGAAAAGGCAAGTTCCCTGACCCCTCATCCGCACCTGACACTGCACAGTGGGGCAGGAATCTGTGGCCCCCGTGGACACTCTTATATGAAGGGGCACAAAGCAGCCGCTGTCTAGGGCGGTTCTGAGATCCAACCTCCCACACTCCACCAGTTCCTTGGTTAAGACCTGTGTTGTTCCTCAGTGAATTCTCCAAGACTCTGACTTTGCCTTGTGGGCTCTTGATCACACCCTTTGAGTCAATCTTCCTTTCCACAAGAAGTAGCCCATGTTAGTAGCTGAGTAGTTTTATCAGCCCATAGCCTGCATGTAGAAGTTCAAGGTTCCACTGGGTGTGGTGGTGCAAGCCTTTAATTCCAGTGACTCGGGAGGCTGAAGCAGGAGGATCATGAGTTCGAGGCAGCCTTTGTAACTTTGCGAGATCTTGACTCAAAATAAAAAACAAAAACTGCGCTGGGGGTGCAGCCCAGTGGTAGAGCACTTGCAAAGTGTGTGCAAGGCCCTAGGTTCAACCTCCTAGTACAAAAAAAAAAAAAAAAAAAAAGAGTTCAGGGTTCCAAAAGCCTCTTTTTGTTTTGTACTGTCTATTTCTTTTAGTCCAAGCTGGCATATAATTCTCTTCATAACCTTGTAGGTTTTCTATTAATTTTATTGATTTTAGTTCCATTAGACAAAATCCACCCCCCAAATCTCTACTATTTTGGGATCCCTGTAAGTCTCTTGTGGGACCCTGTTCATAAGATTCTTAGAAGGTCTATTTAATGAGGGTCTGAGAGACATATTCACAGAAGGCCTTTGCCCATCTGAAAGGGTTTGTTAGGCACTGTCAAATCATTCTGAATCTTAGTAGAATTTAGGGAGTTTTACAGCCCCACCCTTGGCTCTGCTATTACTCTGAGACCACATCTTCCTGACAAGCCCTCAAGTTCAACCTTTCTCTGAGTCAAGCCCTCTTCTTCTTTGAGAACTTCCTGTGAAAAGAATTTGGTGGTGCAGATTTCAAGAGTCTGAGAATGGAAAGTCAGGCTCTCAAATCCTGAACTCAGAAACTGCCAATGGTCACTTTGGATACTTCCCCTTGTTAATGTGTAGATGGGATCCTCGGTCCTTAGGATATTGCAGAAAAGAATTTGAGAGAAGGGGGGGGAGAGGGAGAGAGAGAGACAGAGACAGAGACAGACAGACAGACAGACAGACAGGCAGACAGGCAGACAGACAGACACAGACAGGGGCAAGAATGGTTTATTATAGAAAAAATTAAAGGTGCACCCTCAAAGGGAGAGTGGACCACTCGGAGAGGAGAGGAGAGGAGAGGAGAGGAGTGAGTGTGTCCGGCTGGGCAAAGGTTTTCCTTGTTTCTTTTTATGAGGTTGATGCTCAGATCCCTCCATCGTTTGGCCCTGGGATGGAGTTTTTATTTTTCAAGATTTTTATGTGCTTAGGATCAAAACTGCAATTATAATGTTATGTTAAAAGGTGGTAAACTGAGCTAAGATTGCTCTTTCATCAGAAGAGAGGGAGTCTAATTGGCTGAGCTAGATCTTTATTTGTGAGACAAAGAATGTTGCCTTTTCTTTTTCTTTTCTTTTTTTTATTTTTAAATTTAATTAATTTTTTTTTTTGTGGTACTAGGGGACTGAACTTGGGACCTTATGCATACTTTGTAAAAATTCTACCCTGAGCTATACCTCCCTGCCCTGCTGAAAAAAATGTTTTCTCTTGAGACAGAGTCTTACTAAGTTACATAAGCTGCCTCTGGCTGGAACTTGTGATGTTCCTGCCTTATTTCCTGAGTGATTGGGATCTTAGACGTGTGCCACCACACCCAGGGAATAGTGGTGCCTTTTCTGATCATTTCCATACAAACATTTTGAGCAAGTCTCCCTTTAGAAAGCACGGGCACTAGCCAGCATCTCAAGCTGACACTTGTATTTTAATGTTAGCGGGCAGACACAGGGAGCAGGTCTGGAGAAGGGAGTGCAGGTCTGGAGTGGGGAGCCAGAGGCCAGAGGCCAGTAGGTCTTTCCCAGGGAGCAGCAATTACCTCCTCCTCCCCAGCAGCAGGTACCTCCATTTGTCTGTGTTATCCCACATAAAAGAATTTATATAAGACACAGAAATTAGTACAGAGTATAGAATAAGTTTATTAAAGATAGAGAATATAAACATGCCTGCAGCTGTACCACTGTGGCGTCCGTCAGATCTCAGAAGCTAAGCAGGGTCGGGCCTGGTTAGTAACTTGGATGGGAGACAGCCTGGGAACACCAGGTGCTGTAGGCTTGAGAGAAGGACCTGAAAACCCACTCCCAAAAAACAATCCGCCATTGAAAACCCTATGAATAGCAGAGAAGCACTGACACTAGTGTTTCTTCTGTTGTACATAGCATCACTACGAATAGGATGCCGACTCTACTGCAGCTAACAACAATGTATAGACTATAGATTATAAAGGCAGGACACCTTCAAGACATGAGGGCATGCTGTGGTAAAGGGCTGCTGCTGCCTTGAGCCAAGGTGTGGTGTGAATTTTATAGGGGGTTTGAGCCTTCAGGGGAAGGAAGGAAACGTTCCTGTACCTGGAATAGGTTAATGGATTCTAAGTGTCTGCAAGGACTGAGTTCAGAGGTAGCCATTTCAAAAGGTTTTAGAAATCCAGGCAGCTACTGGTCTTGATAAGGGAGCAGAAACCACTAAACAGTGTCCTCTTTGATTGCTAGGGGTGATGCACATCTCACAGTCTATCATCCTTCCTGGATGAATGTGGAAGTGAGGAGTGACATTAATTTTGCTTCCTACTAGCAAGTATGTTGTTTCTAGGGGTTTTACCTATCAGGGAAGCACAGACCACCAGACCTGGCTGGCTGCAGAGCCCTCTATTCCCTTTTTTCCTGCCTATTAACCTCTAACATTAACAGACACACTGTACTAGTTTCTTGAGCAGGCATCCATATTTGAACTATCCTATGTCTTGTTCCCCTACACATCTGTCTGTTTGCTGCACTATCGGGGCTTGTGTGTTGCAATGAGGCTGAGAGCTCTGCCACTGTAACCTCGGACATGAGCAAGGTTACCCATAGTGGGCAGGTTTTCAGCTGAGCTTCCAGACTAAGACAGACTAGGGAGTAGGACCTGGCGAGCCACTCCCGAAACAACTAGCCATTGAAAACCCTATGAATACCAAAGAAACACTGTCAGATATAGTGCCGGAAAATGAGACCCCCAGGTCGGAAGGCACTCAAAAGACTACTGGGGAAGAGTTGCCTCCTTCAAGTAGAGTCCACCGTGATGACGGAAATGGAGTAAAGCCCCAGGGTGCTCAACTTGCTGATGTGTCACGACTCAAAATGAGGAGAAACAACTGTAAACATCCATTAATAATTGGAACATGGAATGTATGTAGTATGAATCTAGGCAAATTAGAAATCATTAAAAGAGAAATGGAGCACATGGACATTGACATTCTAGGCATCAGTGAGCTAAAATGGACCGGCATAGGCCATTTTGAGTCAGACAATCATATGGTCTACTATGCTGGGAATGATAAACTAAAGAGAAATGGGGTTGCATTCATCATCAAAAAAGACATTTCAAGATCTGTCATGAAATACAATGTTGTCAGTGATAGAATAATATCCATATGCCTACAAGG
>VMDO01031498.1:0-20031 GCA_007922755.1 Pedetes capensis
TAGGAAAACGGCTTTTAAAGATCTGGTTTATAAATTAGAAATCTAGGGAAAATGAAAGTAACTTGGTTGGACATTTGTACAAAACCCTTCACAAATCCCCCTAACCTGATTGGACAATTGAACTCAAAGCTGATTGGCTCAGGCCATCCCATGGGCGAGCTATGTAAGGATCTGTGCTGGGGCAGCTTGGCCCTTCCTTTTCCCTTTCTCGCCAGGACCTTTGGCCACCAACAAGGAAAGATCCCCTTTTCTTTTTTTCGCCCGGAGCCTTGGTGAGGAAAGAAAAACATGGAAGCATCTGCCTGTGAGGCAGCATAAGAGCTGCTAGCATTTAAAGCTGTACACTTTGGGTTTTCTTGACGCCCTGATAAAGGGCAGAGAAATAAAGAGCTGTGTTTGTTCCCACAAGGCAAAAGCGCCCCAGAATTTTCCTTTCTCCCATCTCTGCTGGCCTCCCAGGGGCTGCAGGAGTCCGAGCTCCTCACGCGAGGGTCCTGAGTGAATTGTGCTTAGTATGTGTGTGTGAGGCGGTGCCGCCCGTCATCCGGATCTGACCGGGAGGCGTGCGCCCCATATACTGCACCTGTTATCCCCTGTCCTGATCTCTGGGAATATATGCAACAAATAATCTGAATCTGTAAGACCTGTTACTCTGTATCCCCTCAGGGACACTTCATCTACCTCCATTCCCAACTCATCAAGTAAGGGGACATATCCCCATTAAGATTGGCAGGTTGATTTCACACATATGCCCCCATAAAAAGGATCAAATACCTCTTAGTTTTTGTAGACACTTTCTCAGAATGGGTTGAGACATTCCCCACAACTCAGAAGTAGCAGAAACAGCGACTAACCATCTCCTTCATGACGTCATCCCTAGATCTGGCTTTCCCACTACCCTCCAATTGGATAATGGGCCTGCCTTTTTAAGTAAAATAACTCAAGCAGTAACCACTGCTTTAGGAATATCCTGGCACCTACATATTCCTTACCCATCACAGTCATCAGGCAAGGTAGAAAAGACTAGCTCCATTCTAAAGGGACATCTTACAAAATTGAGCCTAGAAACAAAATAGACACGGGTTACTGTTCTCCCCCTTGCTCTGATGAGGATGTGAGCCACCCCCAAGACCCCTACTTTCTATAGCCCTTTTGAACTTATGTATGGCAGGACATTCCTACCAGGGCCACTCCCTCCCAAACAGGATTCTCTTGGAGATTATGTACCAGTCCTAAATTCTGCCAGGACCATTATAAGAGAAGCAGCAGAACAGATCCTACCATTTCTGACTTCCCACCAACCAAGTCCTGAAGACTGCCTATTGGGACAAGAGGTCCTTGTTCATCTGACTCCTGACAAGTTACAGCTGCACTGGACTGGATCTTACACAGTGATCTATAGCACTCTGCACAAACCCAAGACCCCCCCCCCCCAAGTGGATACATCGTACCAGAATTAAGGTTGTTCTGGGGGAAAGAAAACTCTAGAAGTCTGAGCTAACCTCCCCAACTTCTCTCCATTTAACATGGATAAGCAAAGAATGGTTAACTGGAGTGCCATGTCAAACCCATGTATTTGGTGCCTGGTCTTCTCTGCTATTGCCACTCTTTTGTTCTTTTTTTGTGCCCTGACTTGTCTCCTTCTGTACAACCTTAACAATCCACCCTGCTAAAAGTTGTGAGCCTAATTCCCATTTTTCCACACTCCTGTTTTTAACAATGAATTTAATAATTCTCATCATACTACCTTTCTCCTGTCACTGTCTCCCAGCCTCTGATCTCCCTAAGGGCACAAGTTTACAACACCTAATCCATACTCTTAGCACTACTTATCAAGTCCTAACTTCTTCAAACCTTGCCCTGGCCCAGGATTGCTGGCTTTGTGGATCACTCTCACCCATAGGCTATTCCAGTGTCCCTGTTCCTCCACTTGTTAGGGCCACCTCCAAAATATCTTATCATCCAAAAATATGAGGATGAGATGCCTTCCAGCAGTTACATCTAAATAGCCTCCACAATTTCAAAATTACTGACACGACCTGAAATACTTTTGTTGGACAAGCAGTCCAAATCCTTCAGTTCAACAAATAATTTCCCATACTTCCCACAAGATTCCAATGATTGGTCCTGTTACCTTCAGGACCTCATTATCATACCAGGAACATCTTTGTATCTCTCATAATCAGTCTGGAGGCACCCCTAAAGGACATTTAGCCCCACATCTTTGCAATTACACAATACACATCAAGCCATCTACTGATCATGTCAATTTTGTACTAACCCAGCAAGAAACAACCCCTTTATGCAAGGCATAAGTCCACCCTTCACCTGGCCCCTGCCTCATCAGCGTCATCTCCCAGCAACTCTTGCTTGGAAGTTTATCTTACAGCAACCTTTAAGAATCCGCTCTGCTTTTTGGGGCCCCCTAGCCTCACCATAGCCCCCCCCATCTACTTCCACTTCTCAGTGTTACATTGGTAGACCACAAATCTGTGGCAAAATGTTCCCTTGACAAAATTGTGACCAAGGCACATCCGCCTCCTGCCATAAGATCTCCCTAAACTTTACACCACCCAATTCTACATTTTGGATAGATTCAAATGATACATTTGTAATTATAGAAAACACCACTCCATCTGTACAAATAAACCCCCAGGGACCCTTTCAACCTCTAACTGGGGCTACCTTAAGTGGAACCCTTTCTATATGCGAAATTGAAAATGACCAACTAATTTTCTTCTTTTCTATTGATAATAATTTCTGCCTACATAATCAAGGCATCTTCTTTCTTGGCAGGACAAATCTTTGTCTTCTTACCAATTGGACAGGGCCTTGTACTCTAATTTTTCTTACTCTAGACATCTAAATAGCTCCTAATAACCAATCATTTTCAGTGCCTCTGTCAACCTCTATAAGGCCCAAGCACATGACCCCCCATGAGGCTGCTCCCAGGACCTTCATGGGCCTAGATTTTTACCTTTGCCTTTTCCCTTGTAAGTAGCATTGGGCTGTATACCTTCTGACAAAAATGGACTTCACTTTAACACCTAAGCCCTAACATCTTACCCAGTTGTGTACCTCCCTTCCCCACCACACCCCACAATACTTTTCTTAACTACTTACCCTCCTAGTTGTCTGAGTACAGATTCCTTACCACCCATCCCAGTCCTCTGGTCTTGTCCGCAGCTCTGAGTACTTCCCCTTCCAGTCTGACCTGACTCACTGCAATCCAAGCAACTTTGGAACTGGCAACAACACCCTTTTTTGTATCTGTTGATGGCATTTGTCATTATTTACAAAAGTAGAATCAGTATTGCGATTCAGATGACAGGAGGGTTGCCAAACCAGGGAGGCAAGGGCATGATGGTCAGTTATGACTCTGGTGACTGCGGCAGGTCTCAGGGCTTCCATTCTGAAATTCTGATACAGAAATGTAGGCCCCTTTGTGCGAGGCATAAGTCCACCCTTGACCTGGCCCCTGCCTCATCAGCTTCATCTCCTAGCAACTCTTGCTTGGAAGTTTATCTTACAGCAACGGCAGCTTAAAGGGTTGTTCCTGTGTCCTGTGTGTGCTCCCTCCCCCGCCAACACACAAGCCCTGACAGCCCATCTATAACTCAGGGAAAACCTGAATAAGCCCTCTAGCTTATCATTTGATACCTCAAGGTCTTTCTCATGATGATCTTCTGACTACATCTTTATTTTCTGTCTCAGTAATTTCCACAAATTTTTCAAAATGCAGCAAATCCAATCAGAAGTCTTCATTAATCCTTTCTTCTTGGGTTAGTGTGATGATTACACTTGGTTCTCAATTTGGCTGGATTGAGAAACACCTAGAAAATCAGTAGAGCATACTTCTGAGTATGCCTATGAGGGTATTTCCAAAGAAGATTGTTGTGAAGCTCAGCAAACTAAGTCAGAATGACCACCCCTGAATGTGAGGAGCACCATCAAAAAGGCTGGCAACTGGCTGGAATGAAACAGTAGAAGGGGGAAGCTCACATGTACACACTTAACCCTGCTGGAGCGAATGCATTTTTGCTGCTGTTGTTACCCACGGAAGTCAGACTTACCGCGGTCCAGCCAGGTGAAGGGGAGAGCAGAGGATGAAGGAGACGAAGAGGCCAAGACTGATGGTCTTGAGCAAAACTTTATTCTCTATACTCATGCTTATATAGTAACTCAAGGAGATACTAAAAATAGCTCACAAAGGTAACTGCAGTGCAATGGACTTTGTAACAGTCATAAGGTTTACAATCAATTTAGTTAGCATTCCAGTAACAGATTAATCCTAAAGATACAATCAAGGAACAAAGTTCAGATCTATACTCATGTTAATATAGTAACTAAAGAGACAATCAAGGAACAAAGTTCAGGTCTATACTCATGTTAATATAGTAACTAAAGAGACAATCAAGGAACAAAGTTCAACAGAGCCTCTGATGTGCTGTTTCCTCATTCCACAGGTAGCAGAGCTTCCTGTCTGTCTCGTCTGTCAAGTAGCCATTTATGCAGGCATTGCCTTTTAACTCATGTCGGGCCTATGGCTCCCGACAAGACTGTAGATTCTTTAGCTCTTGAACATGGACTTATACCAGCGTCTCTCGAGGAGAGTCCCAGGCTCTTGTCTGGAGGCTTCCATCTTCTTAGACTGAGTAGCTTCTGGTTTCCCTGACTGTCTACTCTGTAGATGGCCATTGTGGGAATAGTCAGCCTCTGATCACGTGAGACAGTCTAATAAACCCCTCTTATAATCATATATGAGCTAGAGTTTAGCTTAGTTGGTAGAGTGCTACTCTGCACTCTCTGAGGACCTGAGTTCAATCCCCAGCACTTCAAAAAATGGGTGAAGGACGTGGCAATCCACTCCTGAAGCAATCCTGAACACAATTAGCCATTGAAAATCCTTTGAGGGTTGCTATGAACCCAACTTGACTTGACGGCACCTAACAACAACATGATCATATGTAGTCCATTGGTTCTGTTCCTCTGGAAAACCCTGACTAACACAATTGGGTTTCCCTGACAATTTTCTTTTTATTTAATTGGTCTAGAAGTGGAGCCAAGGATTAGAAATTTAAAACACTCCTCAGCTCATTCTAATGTGCATCAGGAAGAGAAGGAAGAGGAGGAGGGGGGAAGGAGGAGGAGAAGGAGGAGGAGGAGAAAACAAGGGGATAAGGATTTCCAGGCACCTACCTGAAGGTAAGTCAAGGGGGATTTTAGGGGTTAAATTCTGCCTCCCTTCATATGTTGATGTGCTAACCTCTAGTATGGATTTTGCCTCAACATCAACAAAACAAAAATCCTTACAAAGGGGTCAGTAAGAAACTTTATGGTAAATGGAGAAAAGATTGAGGTTATACAAAGTTTTGCTTTATTTGATTCTACAATCAACACCCACAAAAGCAGCAGTCAAGAAATCAAGAGCCGGAAGCCGGGCATGGTGGTGCTCGCCTATAATCCCAGAGGCTCAGGAGGTGGAGGCAGGAGGATCCCAAGTCCAAGACTAGAGGCAGTCTGTGTAATTTAGCGAGACCCTGTCTCAAAAAGTAAAAAAAAAAAAAAAAAAGGGCTGGGGTTGCTGCTCAGCAGTCCAGCACTTGCAAAACATGCAAGCGCAAGGTCCTGGGTTCAACCTCCAGTACCGGAAAAAAAAAAAAAAAAAAAAAAAATCAAGAGAGCGTTACCTTTGGAAAAGCTGTTGCAAAAGACCTCTTTAACATGTTGAAAAGTAAAGATGTCACATTGAAGACAAAGGTGCGCCTGACTCATGCCTTGGTATTTTCAGTCGCATCATATGGCTGTGAAAGCTGGATACTGAATAAGGAAGACAGGAGAAGAATTGATGCTTTTCAATATTGATGCTGGAGATGAATATTGAATATACCACAGACTACAAAAAGAACCAACAGATCTAAGAAGTGCAACCAGAGTGCTCCTTGGAAGCAAGGATGGCTATACTTATTTTGGGCATGTAGTCAGGAGGGATCAATCCCCGGTGAAGGACATGATGTGTGGGAGAGTGTCAGGTCAACGAAAAAAAAAGGAAAAACCCTCCACTAGATGGATTAATACACTATCTGCCACACTATGGGCTTAAACATAAATAAAATTGTGTGCCTGGCACAGAATCAATGAGTGTTTCCTTCTGTTGTACAGAGGGTTGCTATGAGTTGGACTCGACGACACCTAACAACAAATTGAAATTTGTGAAACGCTGCACTCGATGATTCTCTGTGCAACAGATTGCAAGAACCAGTATATCAACTTGCCATTTTCTTTCTTGGGCGTTTAGTCCCTGCCTAGGCGGTTGTTGTTGTTAGGTGCTGTCTAGTTGGTACCCGACTCATAGCGACCCTACATACAACAGGCGAAACACTATTGTCAGTGCTTCTCTGCTCTTCATAGGGTTTTCAATGGCAGACTGATTTTTGGGAATGGGTTGGCGGGTCCGTCTCCTAAGCCTACACCACCTGGTGTTCCCAGGCAGTCTCCGATCCAAGGACTAACCAGGTCCGACCATTCTTAGCTTCCGCGATCTGGCGGGATCAGATGCCACAGGGCTACCGCTGCAGGCACCTAGTCGGTTGTTGTTGTTAGGTGCCATCAAGTCGGTATCCGACTCATAGCGACCCTCTGTACAACAGGGGGAAACACTATTGTCAGTGCTTCTCTGCTGGTCATAGGGTTTTCCATGGCAAATTGATTTTTGGGAGGGGGTTGCCAGGTCCTTCTCCCAAGCCTACAGCACCTGGTGTTCTCAGGCGGTCTCCCATCCAGGTACTAACCAGGCCCGACCCTGCTTAGCTTCCGAGATCTGACGGGATCAGATGCCACAGGGCTACCGCTGCAGGCATATGACTGACAGTTCGCGCGTGATCACCTGGGTTCTGAGAGAAAGCTGTTCGCCGCAAGCCTAGGTCCTAGATACTCCCAGTTCCGGCCCCGCCCCGCCCCCTACCCGCCCTTGGACCCACCTCCGGCCCCGCCCAGACGTGGCCCTGGACGTGACGGAAGTGCGTACAGCCACCGAGCATGCGCTCTGCGAGCACGCTTGTGCGCTTACGCTGCACTGGGCCGGGCGGGCAGTTTGAATTTCATTCTGGATTTCTGTCGCGCTCTCTGGGGTTTCTGTGGAGATTGTAGTATTTCCACAGTTCGCGACTCAGAGGCAGAGATTCTGGGTGATTCAGAAGCGAGTAGTCCCTTTGCTTTCTGATCTGCGCGAGTTTGGAGTGTGGTGGTGGAGATCCTGGCCTCGGAAGCCGCGGGAGGGAGGCGTCTTTTGTCAGGTGAGGGGCGTGGGGCTGCGCTGCCTGAGGCGGAGGACCCGGCTTGAAATTCCTCCACTTGATTTAGCTGGAGTGGATATTTGAATGGACCCTTTCTCATTTACCTTTGGAATGACGAGGAACTGAGTTCTTTCCCCCGTCTCCTTCCGCCCTCTTTCTGAATGTAAAGTATGAAGTCCCAACCCCTGACTCCATCCCCGCCTCACAGGAAAAATGCTTCCCTGGTCCTGTTTTGAAATTACAGTGTTTCTTTAGAATGCATGTGTATTTTGCGTCTTTAAAGAAAGTACCAGTGTTGTCTTCTTTATAAATAGTGCTTTTGTCCCCCTGAATCCTTAAGGATAATGAGCCAGGATTGTCCCGTTACCCTGGTTTGAGATCCACTGGCTGCAGAATGCTCTAAAACATGTCCATAGTGTATTTTGGTTAGAAACTGAGTTCTGTAGAATTGAAAGAAATTTTGTTCTTGGGTCCTTTCAAGGAAATGTGATTTACTCCGTGTTTACTACTCTTAGATTTTGAAAGTGAACAGAAATTTGTCTTGCTTTTCTTTTTTCCTTCTTTTTTTACAAATGTGTTTGTATTTTTTATTCAAGTTTGTATTTTTATTAAAGGATGGCCTCCTCAGATCTGGAACAATTATGCTATCATTTTAATGAAAAGATTGGCAATATTAAAAAAACTCTGTCATTAAGAAACCTTGGTAAGTAAACAGATTCACTTACTGTATACAAAATGCATTTTGTTTATTCCACTTTGATATCTTATACTTGGTTAAATGAATATATCTTAATTTTAGATTTTAAATAGTGATTTTAAAAACACTCCAGTGTCTCTGTTTTGAGTATTGCAGAGGATACATGAATGAACTGAATATTCATTAGCTTTATTTGTTCTTCTGGGACATATAGGGCAATAGTAATATTTGAAGGGTATGTGGCGTCCATGGCGATAGAACTAAATGGATATACTATACTAAAAGGTAAGGGAAAATAAAACCGAAGTGAAGCCGGGCATAGTGATACACACCTGTAATCCACCACTTAGGAGGCAGAGGCAAGAAAATCAAGAGTTAAAGGCCAGCCTGGGCTACATAGGAAGACCCTCTTGAGATGGCAAACCAGGGGAAGGGGAAGCAAAAAAAAACAAAAAAACAAAAAAAAAAAAGGAAAGAAAAGAAAAAACTGAAATGATCTAAAGAGATGGAAGTAGCCCATAACCCATTCTCAGCCTGTTTTGGAAGAAGCATATCTTTGTATATCATTGTGAAACAGCTAATTGAAAACTGAATTAACTTTTTAAATCAGCCATAAATTGCAGGTCATAATTATCTTGAAAATATTTTCGCATGCTGAAAAAGGATGGTAGAATGAAAGTTCAAAGAAATAGCTCATCCTCGTCAAGTCTAAAATGTTTCCTTTTTTCTTTTTGCGGTACTGGGGATTGAACCCAGGGCCTCGCGCCTGCACGCTTTACAAGTATTGGACCACTGAGTTGCGCTCCCAGCCCTTTTTTTTTTTTTTTTTTTTAACTTTTTGAGACAGAGTCTTGCCAAGTTATGCAGACTGCCTCTGGTCTCAAACTTGTGATCCTCCTGCCTCCGCCTCTCGAGCTGCTGGGATTACAGGCGTATGCCACCATGCCCGGCAAAGTCTAAAATGTTTTTAAAATGATGTGTTCCCCAGACCTACCTTGAAGAGTTAAAGACTCCTTCCCTCCCTCTCTCCCTTCCTTCCTTCCCTCCCTCCCTCCTTCCCTCTTCTCTGTATTACTAAGGGTGCTGAATCCAGGGCCTCTACCACTGAGCCACACCTCCAATCCCCATTTTTTATTTTGAGACAGGGTCTTGCTAAGTTTTTCAGGCTGCCTCTAGCCTCTAACTTGGGATCCATTTGCCTATGCTTTCTGAGTCTCTGGGATTATAGGCATGTACCACCATACCTAGGGCTGGGATTTGGCTCAGTTGGTAGAGCGCTGAGCTGCAGTCTCTGAGGTCCTGAGTTCAATTCCCAGCACCACAAAAATGGGAGAAGGACCTGGCAATCCACTCCCAAGGCAATCCCGAAACAGTCAGCCATTGAAAACCCCATGAGGGTCGCTATGAGTCAGATACCGACTCGACGGCACCTAACAACAACCACCACCACCATACCTGGCCTAAGATTTTTTGATAGATAGAATTCCATCTACTGGGAAGGTTGTGTTGAACATTTGCTGCAGTTTGTATTATGAATTGATAGTTCAAAGAATTTTTTCAGATATGAAATTATCATGTTGGGTGTGCCTTTTCGAATTACACTTGCCCTCCCAGGGATTTTGATATTCTTAATGCTCTTTGGAGAGCTTCTAACAAAAAAGCCTCATTCATTTTAGAGTTTATGGTTCATATACTCTGTAGAAAGTTAAAGCCAAAGGCACTCTGGGCTCAGCTTAGCAATCCCCCTCATTTCACACCTGAGGAGATTGAGACTCAAGCAACTTGCCCAGGTGCCCCTGATCATGAGTATTCAGGTGGGCTGACAAAAGGTGGGAGTCTTTATTACCACTATAGTACTCTTTCTACTTCTATGCCATGTTTATTGAAAAAAAGATCTAGAAAAGACTTTTAGATTTTTAATAGTCTTATGTTCTCTTTGTAAGGGAGTGATTGCTATTAGATAAACAGATATAACTTGGAGATCTATAAAACTAGTTTCAAATGACCTCACCAAATCATGAGGCCTGGCTGGAGCAGTCAGGCCTGTGACATTACTACATACTAGACACCTGTCATTTTTTTAGATAGGGAGAATAATCTGTCTGTTACCATAGCCTCTTTAATAAAGCCTGACAGTTTGCCACTTTGGGTGCTGTAATATATTGTTGTTGTTGTTAGGTGCCATCGAGTCGGTATCCGACTCATAGCGACCCTCATAGGGTTTTCAATGGCTGACAGTTTTGGGATTGCCTTGAGAGTGGATTGCCAGGTCCTTCTCCCATTTTTACTGGGTGCTGGGAATTGAACTCAGGACCTCAGAGACTGCAGCGCAGCACTCTACCAACTGAACTAAGTTGGTAGAGTTGTAATATATTAGATGGCTACTATCAAAAGTAGTGAAGTTGTTAAGTTGATCATACTACTACAGATTAGTAAAGGAAGTCCTAACATTTAGGTAATTGAAAGTTATTTGAGATACCTGTGTACGAAAAAGAGATACTACAGTTATCTATCACTTTGAAATTATTCTTTAGTATAGCCATCAGTGATCATTTTTATTTCTAATTTGTTTTAGTTGTTAGGAGCTGGGTCTCAAATACAATTAGCCATGCTCAATTAGATAGAACAATATATTGCTTCTCACATCGATGAGCAGTAGTTGGCATTTACTGAGTGCTTTACTAGGTTCCAGACACAATGCTAAGCCTCTCTTATATGTACTTTCATGTATCTTTATAGTAACCTCATATAGTGGATACTAGAATCTCTTTTCAGGCTAGAAGCTTCTA
Organism: Pedetes capensis; assembly: GCA_007922755.1. NCBI lineage: Eukaryota > Metazoa > Chordata > Mammalia > Rodentia > Pedetidae > Pedetes > Pedetes capensis. Next base: position 10,782 of record VMDO01031498.1, read on the forward strand.
GCTATTTTCCCTCTGCCGCCTCCATAGTCATAGATATGGCTACAATGTGCTTTACTTATGTGTATTCCATTGTTTAATTGCTGAAAATACAGATGATATAGATAAAGATTTAATTATGAAGATAGTTTTTCTTTTGTGCTTTTTTCCTGCCTTTTTTTTTTTTTTTTGGTGGTACTCAGAGGTTGAACCTAGGACCTCACACATGCTAGGCAACATTACCATTGAGCTGCATCCTTAGCCCCCCTTTTATTTTTCTAATTTTGAGACAGGGTCTCATTATGTTGCACAGCCCCCCAAGTAACTGGGATTATAGGTGTGCACTGAGGCTCTTAGCTTGCCTTTATATTTTAAAAAAATTACTGTACTTTTATTTCTAGGTAGGAAGGGATTCTGGTTTTCTGATCCTTCTCAAATCTGTGATGCTAGAGAGAGAGGTGCTAGGAGGTGGGATGGAAGTATGAAAACATGCTTATTTGTATAGATGCCCTGTGTTTGATTCTTCCAGGCAGCCAAGGTCATCACCAGCCTGTGATTTTTTTTTATGTTACTACCTCTGACTAGGGATTTTGAATAACACAGGTAGCATCCTAAATGTATATTTCGAATTCCCAAAGAAAACTCCCCTCAGCCTCAACCTTACCCTTGATATGCACACCTGAAGGCCAGTCTAAAATATAAGCTTATATTCCTGACAATTAGAATTTTTCACATTGTATTTTCTGAAGATCTAGCTTCTGAAAGGGGGTACTGGCCTCCTTAGGATTCTCATTTCCAGTGCCCTGTATTTTGAAGTCTCAAAGCCTTGGATCTTATCCTTATTATAGTCAAGTGTATGCAGTTGATGAGGCTGACAGCCTCCTCTCCAGCATCTTTCCACACCCACTGGCTTAGATTGCTGCAGCATCTGTTCACAGGCTGTCTGGTCTGTGGATCCCTTTTCATATTTAAACCCTTGAAGATTTAACCTCTTTTTCATGAACACTCAGCTAGGCATACATAAGGAGGTTTATTTAGTATTTCTAGGTGCTTTGTTACAGTGAGGAATTTGCCAGAAACAAAAGCCTCTAGGTATACTCCATACTTGCCTCTCCCCTTCTTAACTTCCATATTACTTAGAAATGAGGCTTTAGATTATCCTTGGAGACAGGTCGTAGGGCTGGAGCAATACTACTTTCTCTACTCCACATGTCTCTGAGGCATAGCTGTCTGTCCAAAGAGTTCACATAGGTACTTGTATGTTATTTTTTAAATATACTTTGTTTGCCATTTTATCCTTGTTTCTAACAGGCCAGGAACCTGCCTTAAAGACCGTATTAAATAAAATAGGAGAGGAAATTGTTACCGTAAATGAACTTCTAAATAAATTTGAATTGGAAATTCAGTATCAAGAACAAACCAACAATTCACTCAAGGTAATGTTTTTCTAATGAAGAAACAAAGTAAAAAGGAAATAAATATAAACTCCCTAATCACCAGATAGGGAGAAGGACCCAGCAACCCACTCCTAAAAATCAGTCCACCATTGAAAACCCTATGAACAGCAGAAAAGCACTGACAATAGTGTTTCGCCTGTTGTATGTAAGCTCGCTGTGAGTTGGATACTGACGACGGCACCTAAACATAAAAACAATCACCAGATAATTTGTAAGGGTTCCTTAAGTTTATAATTTTCTTAGCTCTGTAGATTATTAATGCTATAGAACACCATATCTATTTTCTGTTCCCAGGGCAAAGAATCCAGAGCTGTATAACTATTTCTTTCTATAGGCTGATACCCAGTGTAATTGAACTTTATTAAAGAGAGCATTTAAAAATAATTTTTGGTAGATTTAATGCAAACAAATGCTACCCTGGGAGAGTGGTGTGTAAAGAACTCCCGCCTTGGATGAGGAGGTGTGGATTCTTACCTTGACTGCTCTTGGTATCCTCTCCTACCCTGAAAAACCCATTTCACCTCTTGAGGTGTCAGGATACTCATTTGAAAAATAATAATGGACTATTTCTTAGCTCTTTTCCATTTCTACATTTCTCTGTTTTTATACAATGTAACATCAGGATTCTTTGGTAAAGAAAAACTTGAAATCAGGTTCCCTAGAACGTACCTATAATCCCAGTGACTTGGGAGGCTGAGGCAGGAGGATTTCAAGTTCAAGGCCAGAGGCAGCCTGCACAACTTAGCAAGACCCTGTCTCAATATAAAAAATAAAAGGCATAGGGAATGGGTCAATGGTGGAGAACTTCCCTAATGTGTGAGACCTTGAATTCCCCTAGTACTGAAATAAAAAAAAAAAAAAAAGCTTGAGCCTCACACATGCACATTTTGATCTAATTAAGACTTCTAATTGACTGGAGCTAATAAAAGTGTTTATGTACTTAATGAGAAAACCTAAGTGTATACCATAATTACCTAATTACCTCACGCTGTTGCTAGAGCCATTGAAATGTTCAATGGGATTGAACAAGGTAGTCTCTGCAGTTCCATGCGGCTTTGTAATCCTTAAGGTCTGTAAGGATTTTTCAGCTATAGGAATGAGCATGACTATGCCTAATCTATTTATTAGTCAGAATGAAAGTAATGTCTAAAGGAACATCATTTAGCTCTTCAAAAGACAGATGTCATAAAATCAAAATGGAAGCCAGTATTGGTATTTCATTTCTAACCTGTTCAAAAACACCCAAGGTTAGGTGTAGTTCTAGATAATATGCAGCTGAGAACTGAAGACAACTTGGATTTTGTTTTCAAATTATGATTGGGAGCTAGGTGATAGGAATCCAAAAATACAGATTATTTTCCTTACTAAAATTTGGACAAGTTCATTGCCCCAAATTCTAGTGGAAGTTAAATACAAAACAAAGCAAAAAAAAAAAAAAAAAAAAAAAAGGAAAAGAAAAACCACCTTAAAACAAAAACAAAACTCTGAAAAACCAGTTATGGTTAAGTAGAAATTTTTATTAAGCTCCAGTGTACCAGTGTCAACATGGAAATTATTCCAAGTGGCATCCTGTGCTCAATTGTTTGGGTGGGCTTTATCACTCTGATGCTGCCAAATAGGTAACACTGAAGAATATATGCTAAGTCAACAAAATCAATTTACCATAATGAAAACCATCAATCTTTTGTCTATTAGTTGCCTCCCAAGGTTAAAGTATTTGGAAAAGACTTAAAACCTCAAACCTGTGTCATAGTTGGAATGTGTTTATAGTGGTTATTATCTGAAAAAATCCAGTGGAGAAAAATACTCACTATCCAGAAACAGCTCAGGAAGCAAAGTGCTTTCTTTTTCTTTCTTTCTTTTCTTTCTTTTTTTTCCCTTCTTGTAATGTTGGGGTTCCTAGTGCCCCATGCATGCTAGGCAAAAACTCTGCTACTGAGCTATACTTCTAGCCTCAAAACTTTTATTATTTTTTTAAAATATTGCTGAATTTAGTGCTTTTTCACTTCATTCTTTGTTCTCAGAACTTACAATTACTGTGATTCTGGTTTGTAGCCTTTGCTGTCTTTGTGTCTTAAAACATACATAGGGAAGAAAGGCTTATTCATGATCATTTTTTAAATTTTAGGAGCTCTGTGAGTCTCTTGAAGAAGATTATAAAGACGTGGAACATCTCAAAGAAAATATTCCTTCCCATTTACCTCAAGTAACAGTAACCCAGAACTTGTAAGTGTTTTATAATTATTCTTGCTGTCTGGATTTATAAACCCATGAAAAGAAATACCTCAAGGGTATTTGCTCTGTTGTGTACTTGCAGTTTTTGTCAGTGGTTATTTGGTTTCTTTGTCCCTTGCATTAGAAACAATATTTCTTCTGTCTTTACCAGTTTCCTTATCCCGCATCTCTCTCTTCCCTTTTAAAAATTTCTTCCTGTAGTACTTGGCTTGAACCCAAGGCTTTGTGCATGCTAGGCAAGTGCTCTACCACTGAACTAAGCTGCATCCTCAGCCCCTTTTTTTAATTTTTACTTTGAGACAAGGTATTGGTAAGTTAAGTAGGCTGCTTCTGGCCTCAAACTTCCTGTCCTCTTGCTTCAAACAAACTGTCGTCTTGCTTCAGCCTCCCTCATCACTGGGTTTCAGGCACACACTGCTGTACCCAGATTTTATCCTGCATCTCTGAAGAAAAGTCCCCCTTTCCTGCAGGCAAAGCTCACTACGCTCTCTTCCCACTTGTTTCCCTTCAGGCATTTTCTTAACCTTGGCCCCCATGGCTATTTTAGATCCAAAAGTTCTTTGTTGTGAGAATAAGGTGTTTAGTAGCATCCCTGATCTCTACCCTCTAGATACTACTCACATCCTTGCTTCTCACCAGGTTATGACAATAAAGAAGGTCTCCAGATGTTGCCACTGTCCACTGTGGGCAAAGTCTCCCTTGACCCTTGGGAACCTGGGGATCCACTGTCTTAGAGTAAGAATGAGCTCGATGAACTTCTGTCCTGAAAAATAGCCAAAGAAGCAATCGACTTAGCCCATTCCCCCCTCTAACTTCCATCCTGTTCTGTGTGTTCACTGACAGGGTATGTTTGTGCTTGTGTTTTTCCCAGAGGCCCTGATGCTTGGCTTTCAGCTGGCATTACCACCAACCTTGTGAAATCTATTGCTTGCTTGTCATAAAGAGGTCAGAAGTCTCTCTTCACCCTGAGTCTGCTTTCCAGACCTTGCTGTGTTCATTGCCTTTGTTCTGAGATGCTGGTTTTGCACCACTGCTGTGCATCCTTGGCTGCCATCCTGCATCTCAGAATTGGCTGCCTTCTTTCCCTCTGCCCTCCTTTTAACAACAATTGTCTCCTGAAGCTCTTTTACTTTTGCTTGCCTGATTCCACTGCCAGTGCTCTAAAATGTTCCAGCTCCAGCCTTGACATGACATCTTGTTCTGACTTCACGGCCTACTGGCAATTTGAGGAAGGAGATATTTTCTCCTCAAAGTTTGCAAGTCCAAGGCTGAATTCACCAGCTGTGTTGTTACCTACTTATCCAACCTGCCTGTCACCTGGGCAGGAACTTTCCATCTTTACTCTTTCTCAGTTTCTTAGCCATCATCTGTCCATTCTGCCTGTCCTGGGTTTTGTCTGTCCCTCCCTTCCCTTGTTCTCATCTCCTGGCTTGAATAGGCTATCCCATCATCTTTTGTCTTTATGATTTGGGAGGTCCTATGGCTTGTCTTTCCAGTATTTCTCCATTTCCATCTCTCTTTGCCACTGTTAATTTATTTCTAAAAGGTGTTCTGAGTAGGTAAAAACATTCCATAGCTAACTTAATTTTTAAAAGACGTTTGAAGTATGTCATATTTGCAGAAAAGTGTTTAATGTGTTATTTCAATTAAAGAATAAAAAAATGAACTCCTGTGTATATACCAGCCAGGTTAAGAAACAGAACATCACTAGTACCTTAAAACACTTCTGCCAGGTATGGTGGCTCATGCCTATAATTCCAGTGACTCGAGGCAGAAGCAGGAGGATTGCAGATTCAAGGCCAGAGGTACCCAGCGTAACTTAGCAAGACCCTGCCTCAAGATAAAATAAAAAATGGGCTGGGGCTGCAGCCCCATAGTGGAGACCCTAGGTTCAACTCTCAAGTACTACAAAAAACAAACAAAAACTCCACTTCTTTTGAGCTGAGTGTTTTGATGCACACTTGTAATCCTACCACTCAGGAGGCTGAAGCAGGAGGATTGTGAATTCAGGGCCAGCCTGGGCTACATAGTGAGTTCCAGGTCAGTGTGAGCTACATTGCAAGACACTGTCTCATCAACCTCCCAAATAAACACCAAAACACTTCTTTTGGTGTAGACCCTTCTCTGTCACAGAAGTAATCATTATCTTGGCCTTTATGATAATCCTGCCTTTGCCTTTGTATTTCCATAAATACTATACTGCTTAACTTGAAAAGGTGACAGGTACCTATGCACCTTGCTCTGTGGGAATAGAGCCATATTACTGCTGAATGCCTCCAGAAGCAGAAGCTCAGCAGTGTCACAAGGCATGATCAGAGTGCCTTGGAATTTCCCAAGAAGAGGAGAAGATAGTGGGCAAGGTCATGAGTGGGTATTAGGGAACAGAAGTCATCACAGGGTTATGGTGTGGGCCAGACATTGGATATCCAGCAGGGGTATGGCCAGGGGAACAGGAGCTCACTGGCCTAGCTTGAGCTCTTAGGGCTAAGTCAGAGCATAACCCTTCTGTCGTTAAAGAGGGTGTTTTCAGTGGATACACACAGCAGGGCATGCAGGAGCAATTGGATGCTTCCTTAGCACATGGTTAAGGCAGTAAGTACAGGAAAGAATCAGCCAGCTTCATGATAGCATCTCATGTTCGCATTCACGTAAGGAGGATGATACCATCACTTTGGGCACCTTTGTCTTAACAGCCCACAATGACCAGTCAGACCTAGTTGCCTACTGAGTCTGGTCTCAGCTCTTGTCTTGGGATCTCTCTTATTATCTTTCTGAGTATTTTCTTTGCTTGTTTTTGTGTTGGAGCTATAGTTTGCTGTGTCTGGTGTCTTCTTTCTTGGAGCTGTCAAGCCATTATGGCAGCAGAGGTCTGTTTCTTCTCTAGCAATTAAACAATCTAGAAGCTGCATCCTGTTTGTAGACTCTGTTTGCTAGTGGGGCAGAAGCTATCTTTGGCTTCTCACTGAATAAAATTGGGCAGACTTTATCCAAGGGTGACCCATACTTACTGCTGCCAACTAAAATGGGTCTGCAATGGGCTGTGACTCAGACTAGCAACCAACAGAATACATTAAAGTAAGTGGAAGATGACTGGTATTTCTAGGTTCAGAACTAAGGAAGTCAGGAATAGAAGCTATTTGGTGATTAAAGTAGTTCAACTTTACACATGTTGATTTCAAGGGGCCAGTGGGACAGCTAATGAAAATGTGTAGCGTATGTCCTACATATGTTGTTAGGTGCCGTTGAGTCGGTATCCGACTCATAGCGGCCCTTAGGGCTTTCAATGGCCGACTGTTTCGGGATTGCCTTGGGAGTGGATTGCCAGGTCCTCCCATTTTTGTGGTGCTGGGAATTGAACTTGGGACCACAGAGACTGCAGCGCAGCGCTCTACCAACTGAGCTAGATCCCAGCACATATCCTACATATACCATGTTTTAAATATGTAAATAAATATAGCCGTATTACTGAAGATTTAAGGATTTAATTTTTCACTATTCTCTTTACAATTTAGACCTTCATTATGAAGGGCTAGGGATAGAAAAATATCTTTGTAAAATGGCTATAAAGTTATTATAATAGGATAAGCTATGGGTTTAATATTGATAATTTTCAGTTGGAAGAATATCCAGTGTGCTGCTTAATTCTGACAAGTACCTGTACATTTGTACGTCTCTACTCTAGGGCTAATGGATCTGATCTTGACCCTAAAGAACCAGTCAAAGTTGAGGAACCTGCACCCACAAAGAAGCCCCCAAAAGAACAAAGAAGTATTAAAGAAATGCTGTTTATAACTACTGATGAGTTCAATGGTGTTCCTGCGTAAGTACTAAAGACAAATTTTAATGTTCATCCCTTTAATAATTAGCCTACATGATTGTTTAAATCATAAATCTTGATTATATTGATTATAATATGCTGTGTTCAAATATTTGATCTTGTCTAAAATAGTTTTACATTTGTACTTTGAAGAGGCACAATATTTTTTGTCAAAAATTCACAGTCTTGTTTTTTGTTTAGCTGTGAAGCCTCTCCCTGTTTTTATACAGATCTAGAGATGAGTCTGTTTGTTGCTTAGGTCTTCTCTAGGACCATTCTGTGAAGCATATTTTCGCCCACACATCTTGGAAGTAGCCTTAGTTTTGCTGTGATTTTAAAGAAATTGAGTGTGTTGTATAGATCTGAGAGGTAGAAGAATGTGTGTGTGTTTCGTTTTCTGTTTGTCTCTTGAAATGCACACTTTTTTGAATCTGTGCTGTATTCCAAGCACTGAGTCACTGAGAATATTGGAATGAGTGAGGCAAGAGGCCTCCCTAGAGGGAGGCTGGCTTTGTTTTTTTACTGATGGCGACAGTGGGGAACCAATTGTGGAAATCCATATTCTTCAGCTTTCCTAATTCTAGTGCTTGTCTTAACTTCAAGTTTTATATTATATTTCTTGTTTTCATTACAAATATTGTTGTTTGTTGTTAGGTGTCATTGAGTCAGTGTCTGATTCATAGTGACCCTGTGTACAACAGATGAAACACTATTGTCATGCTTCTCTGCTATTCATAGGGTTTTCAATGGCTGTTTTTTGAGAGTGGGTTGCTGGGTCCTTCTCCCAAGTCTACAGCACCTGGGGTTTCCAGCGGTCTCCCATCTAAGTACTAACAAGGTTCAACCCTGCTTAGTTTCCAAGATCTGACACCACAGTGGTACAGGTGCAGGCCACCAGCGTTGTTGTTAGGTGCCATTAAGTGGGTCTGACAAATAGTCATAGGGTTTTCCATGGCTGATTGTTTTGGGATTGTTTTTGGGAGTGGACTGCCACATCCTTCTCCCATTTTTGCAGTGCTGAGGATTGAACCCTGGTCCTCAGAGAGCACTGAGTAGGCGCTTTACCAACTGAGCTAAACCCCAGCCCCAATGTTGTAGAAAGTACTTATTGTCAGGAAATAAAACTCATTTGTAATTCTGTCACTTAAATAAGATAGAGTATTTCCAGAATATATTTAATTAACATAAATAACAGGCATTTCTGATTGTTATTACAATGTAGTTATACTATAAATACAAGTTATTCTTTTGTTGTAGATATTTTTCCATCATTAACTATATTGAAAATTTGAATTTTAATAGTTGTATTATATTTTATCATGTGGCTATCCTATAATTTGTTTAAATATTCTCTTAATAAGAATTTGGGCTGATTTCCTTGTTATAAATATTGGTGCAATGAAATTTCTTTTAGATAAATATATTTTGCAATTCCTTTTTCCCGTGGGAGAGGGTCCTAGGAGGAAAGTCCTGGGGGCAAAAGAAATGATTATATCACCTTCCAGAGAGTAGCTCATACTATTCCAGTATCATACAGAAGAGTTTCACTGTCGTAAATGTCTTTATTTCTCCCACTGAGCTTCAGGCAACCATTGGTGTTTCCACTGCCATTTCCAGAGGGTCATATAGTGGTAATCATACATTCACGCAATACGGATTTAAGATTTCTGATGCCTTGTTATGACTTGATAGCTCATTTCTTTTTAGCAGCAAATAACATCCCGTTGTCTGATATCCCATAGTTCATCTTTTCACCTATGGGAGC
>VMDO01031499.1:0-20028 GCA_007922755.1 Pedetes capensis
TTGCAAAGCATGCAGTCGCAAGGCCCTGGGTTCAATCCCCAGTACTGCCAAAAAAGAGAGAGAGAGAGAGAGAGAGAGAGAGAAAGCAAGCAAGCAAGCAAGCTTTTGCAGGCCTAGGGCCGCGCCTCCCAAGTCTCAGGCAAAAGAAACTCCACGTGTTCTGAGCCAGCGCAAGGCCCTTTGTGAGCCAGCTGGACATCTGTGCAGCTGCATGGCCACACCTTTCTCTGCCTCACTCTGCTCACAAAATAACAGATGAGAAGCCAGGTCAGTAATTGCCACCCAGCACTTTCAAAATGGCTATTTACATCCTTTTCCTCCCAGAAGGTCTTGAATTTCACGTGGCTGCTCAAAATATGCCTAGAGAACATTTTCCTAATTGGGTCCTTAATTCCCAGAAGTTCAGAGAGAGGTGTTAGAGAGTTGGAGGGTCAGAAACACAAGAGACCCCATAAGGCCACTGACAACAGGATGGGGCCACGGGTTTAATGAGAAGCCCCTTCAGCTGCAGAATATGGGCTTGGTCCCGCTCCTAACAGTGCTTCTCAGGGACTTTCCCCTTCTTCCTGCCTGCCTGCCTCCAGATCTGCCCCAGGGGGCTGCAGCCTGAGCTGGACACATCTTCAGAGGCTGGTGCTGAAAAGGACCTGCACAGTTTTTGCTCCATCAAGAAAGGAGACAACTAGGTTCAGGGGCACAGCGCAATCAAGCCCATCCAAGGTGACTCCGCGCCCATCCTTTTTCATAATCACACCGCTGTAATAGCTGAAGGGAGGCCAGCTGGGAGGCTCCGTGCCTGGGATGATGGAATCCACTAAGCTATGACCATTGGTGATGTCGCAGCTCGATGATGTCACATAGTGACATCTCCAAGGCCTCATTGCTCCTGGCTTTTTTTTTTTTTTTTTTTTTTTGGCAGTACTTGGGGACTAAACCCAGGGCCTCACACTATTTTGCAAGGGCTCTGCCACTGGGCTACCTGCCCATCCATTTTTATTTTTTATCTTGAGACAGAGTTTTGCTAAATTGCACAGGCTACCTCTGGCCTCGAACCTGCAATCCTCCGGCCTTGAACCTGCAATCCTCCAGTCTAGGCCTCCCAAGTTGCTAGGATTATAGGCCTGAGCCATGATGCCTGGCTTGCCAGCTATCTTTATACTGTATAATATAATTGTGGTCTAAAAGCATGGATGGGACCTGGAGCATGTGAAGACCTTTACCTGGCCACATTCTGCGATTTGTGTTAAGATGCCTGTGTTCTTAGTTGGGCTGCAATAACAAAATACCATCGAGCAGGTGGTGTAAACAACAGGGGTTTATTTTGCACAGTTCCAGAGGCTGGACATCCATGATCCGGGTGCCCTGGTGCCCGAGTTTGGAGGACCCCTCCTGGCGTACAGATGCCACCTTCTCACTGTGGCCACACGGAGGAGCGAGTGAGCAGCCTCTCTGGTGCATCTTCTCCTCAAGTCCTGATCCCATCCTGAGGCCTCCCCCTCAAGACCCCTTCCAAACCTAATCACCTCCTGGAAGCCTGACCCCTAAACCCATCACACCGGGGGACAGGGCTTCCACGTGGAATTTGGAGGGGCTACACCTCAGCCCGGACTGGGATTTAGCTCAGTTGGTAGAGTGCTGTGCTGCAGTCTCTGAGGTCCCAAGTTCAATTCCCAGCACCGCAAAAATGGGAGAAGGACCTGGCAATCCACTCCCAAGGCAATCCTGAAACAGTCAGCCATTGAAAACCCTGTGAGGGTCACTATGAGTCAGATACCAACTCGACGACACCTAACAACAACAACACCTCAGCCCACAGCCTTGCCCACCTGTGACTTTAAGAGGGGAGTTGTGATTGGTTATTTGCCATGTGACCTTTTGTAGACAATCAAGCCTTAAGCCATTCTAACATTAATTTTGTGTTTTTTCCTCCTACGTGACGGAGCTGGTAAAATGACTTTTTTAGATCTAAGCCATTTGGTGGAACTGTGAAAAGTCGGCACGCGGAAGTGCTATTCCCATAGTCTAGGAAGACTGTGTGGAACTGCAATTGTGAAGCCAGAATGACTCACCCACCTCCCTAACCACAAAACAAAACTCAGCGTCAGAGGGCACTGGGCAATGTTTCCAGGGGAGGCTATGGAAATGTGAGGAGGGGACATGGGCTCGTGGCCCACAGACCTGGACATGTGGGGTCACTGGAAAAGGCAGTTCAGAACTTTAAGGGCTCTGGTGTTCCACGCAGGCATGGGTTATTTTAAATGCCTCCTTTTATAAGTGTGTTCTCTGCTGCCTTGAAGTCTTAAAAGGTCTTTGGTAGTGGTGGTGGTGGTGGTGGTTTTTCAAATGTGCTTGGCAAAGGGTGGGGTGTTTCTCTCAGCAGTACCCCAGGAATAGCATGCTAGAAAAGAGACCTTCCATAATTCTGGGACAGGGAAAGGCCACAGAAGGGGCCTGGGCTGGGACAAGTCTGCCCCAGGGAGGATAAAGCTCGCTGGTGAAATTCTGGGCTCCCGTGAGGGAAAACCACCAACATGTCCATGGACAGTCACACGGCTCCCTAATTTCAGAAGGACAAGGCTGACTTGACAAAATACAAAATGCATTCCCGCCAGGTGTAGTGGCGCATACCTGTAATCCCAGAGACTGAGGAGGCGGAGGCAAGAGGATCACAAATTCGAGACCAGAGGCAGTCTGCATAATTTAGCAAGAGCCTGTCTCACCAAAAAAAAAAAAAAAAAAAAAAAAAGGAGAGAAAGAGTCCCTGCAGCCATCATCCTAAGTAATAAAAGTGCTGCAGGACAATGATATTAGATTTCACTCACAGAGGGAATAAAACAGCAGCAAAAATAAAGACAAATCATGTCTGCTTCCAATTTAAGTATGTATATGTAAAGACCTCTTTAAGGTGTTGAAAAGTGAAGATGTCACATTGAAGACAAACGTGCACTTGATTCATACCATGGTATTTTCAGTCGCATCATATGGTTGTGAAAGCTGGACAGTGAATAGAGATAGGAGAAGAACTGATGCTTTTGAATTATGTTGCTGGAGACAAATATTGAATATACCATGGACTGCCAAAAGAACCAACAGATCCATCCTAGAAGAACAACCAGAGTGCTCCTTGGAAGCAAGGATAGCTTGACTGTGTCTTACGTATTTTGGACATGTTGCCAGGAGGGACCATACCTTGGAGAAAGACATCAAGTTTGGGAGAGTGGTGGGTCAATAAAAAAGGAAGAACCTCAACTAGATGGACTGACACAGTGGCTGCAACAATGGGCTTAACCATAAAAAAGACCATGTACCTGGTACTGTGTTGAGTAGTGTTTCCACTAGGAGTCGGATCAGACTCGATGGCACCTAACAACAACAACAACATATATCAAGATAGGACTAGAAGGAAATACACAAAAATGTTAGCAGTGATCACCTCTGGAAGTGGGAAGACAAAGGCCAAGAGAGGATGTCCTCCTGAGCTACTTGGTCCATTAACAGCCACCAGCAAGTATTTCTGGACACCTCACCTGCGCCAGGCCTACTTTAGATGCTACACTCATGGAATGAACCAGACCACAAGGCAGCACCTCCATGTGCTACATTTAGGCGGGAGGAGAAAACACAAATAGATAAGTAAATTGAGGTGGGTCAAAGCTATGGACAGAACTGAAGAGCAGCATGCTCGAGAATGGCAGGCCGAGCTGCCATTCCACCTCTCCAAGCAGGAGGATGCCAGTGAGGGCAGTGCCATGGCAGACTCAGAGTAAGAACACTGTAGACAAGGGATCCACCTAGAGGACATGCAAACAGAGTGCTCCTTGGAGGCAAGGATGGTTAGACTGCATCTTATATATTTTGGACATGTGGTCAGGAGGGACCAATCGCTGGAGAAAGACATCATGTTTGGGAGAATGGCAGGTCAATGAGAAAAAGGAAAACCCTCCACTAGATGGATTGACAGTGTCTGCAACAATGGGCTTAAATATAAATAAGATCGTGTGTCTGGCACAGAATTGGGGAATGTTTCTTTCTGCTGTACATAGGGGCACTATGAGTCAGACTCGACTTGACGGCACCTAACAACAACAGACAAAGGATCCACCAGAGTGACAAAGGATCCACCAGAGTGACAGTCCCAGGGTAAGAAGACCTGACTTGCTCAAGACTGACACATCTGGAGAGTCATGAACAGAGGGGCTATGGGAAACCAAGGGCTCCAAGCCACGGGCAGGAGCCTTCCAGGAAGGACCAGGTGTTTGGACTGTTTCCTCCATGAAACAGAAAGGACCTGGGAGCTGGAAGGCAAAGAAGGAGAGGCACGATCAGGTCCGTGAGAAAAAAGATGGCTACAGAGCAGGCAGGAGACTGACTCACGAGAAGAAGGCTCCCATGGCCCAGGCAGGGTGATGTAGTCAGACAAGGGAAGTAGCAGTAGAAATGGTCCAATGTGGTCATTTTCAGGATCAATCTTTGAAAGAAGATTTGGCAGAGCTTACAGATGATCCTGGGGTCTGGGATTTAGCTCGGTTGGTAGAGCACTGCTCTACAGTCTCTGAGGTCCTGAGTTCGGCTCCCAGCTCCACAAAAATGGGAGAAGGACGTGGCAATCCACTCTCTAGGCAATCCCCAAACAATAAGCCATTGAAAACTCTACGAGGGTCGCTATGAGTCAGACATGACTCAACAGCACCCAACAACAACAGATGACCCTGATGTGACATGTGACAAAAGAGAAAGATCGACTGCCACCCAAGTGAAGCCCTGAGTAACTTGGTAGGAGAGGATTTTAGAGTTGAGACTGATTGGAGGAGGGTGGGACATGGGGCGAGACTGGAGGGGATCAGAAAGGTGGCAGGTGGAGCTGCCATCCAGGAGGAGGAGCGGTGGCAGTCACACAGCAGGTGAAGGATGTGGATGAAGAGCAGGTGAAAGCCAGGGACAAGACAGTGCTTTACCGTCTGGGGTGAGGCTGTGTTGCAACAGAGAGTGGCAGGCAGCCAAGAGATGGAGCTCAGGGGCACATGCGCGGTTAGGGCCTGTGGAAAAGGCCCCATTGTGGAAGACAGAGGAAGCAGCAGCAAGTAATAGAGGGGCTGGAGTGGAAAACAGTTTGGGGAGAAGCAGGAGACTGTTGGGGATTTTTAAAAGGTACCCCATAACTAGGGTCCCTCATACTAGCCTGAGGGACTGACCTTTAGCTGACCCCAGGGCCACATTCCACTCACTCACTCCTACCCCTCCCATCAAGTAAGCAAAAATGGCCTCTGACCAGCCTGACCAGCCTCAACCACCTCAATTTTGATTGGCTACCCCTAGCATCTCAGTTAAATAACTGCCCCTACCTGGCAGGTATGACAGCTCACCTGCTGTACCTGTCAGGAATGTGCCATGATTGGCTAACCCCAGTAATGCCCCACTCCAGGACCCTATATAAGCAGGGCTCCTGGATCCCCTGAACCCCACCACTGTTCTCTGTCCCTCAACTCCTCTGGACCCCATCACCTTGATCCAGCGCTCCCCAATCCAGTGGAAGATCTCCAAGCAAGCCTACGCATCAAGACCAGGTGCCCCAAAGCGCTGAGGCTATAAGCAAGCCACGAAGAGCCCCCCAATTCCTCCCATCCATGGGAAGGAGGGGGGAAGAGAAGGCGAGCTGCAAGAGTCAAGACCACCAGACCTCCAGCCCAGCGGAACACCAACTGCTTGTAGCTGTGTCTTTAAGGCTGAGCTGTGCCATCAGTGAGCCTGCAGCATTCTATGCAGCATTCTATGCTGCAGGCTCAGAGCTAGCACTTGAGCACTTGACAGGGGCTGCTTGCTGGTTGCACCCCACTCGGGGAGTAACCCAATAAACTTCCCTCTCCTGTTTCCCACAGAAGGTCTCCCGAGGTCCTTCTTTGGCACCTCCGGCTACTACACCAACCTGGTCCAGTGGGTCCCCGATACCCACTTGTGTCAGGGCAAGGCTCTGACCTCTGCCGGGCCTGAGCCAAACCCTGACAGGAGACCCACTGTCTCGGATGCTCCTGAGCGGGGCCGGGTCTCTTGGTGAAGTGGACACACGAGCACGTGGCTGTCACTGATGACCTTGACCAAGTGGTCTCACTGGTGGGAAGGGGACAAAGCTGAACCCCAGCAGATTGAGAGGAGAACATTCATGTTCTGTGGGTGCATTTTAAAAAGGTTTTCACCAAAACGTAAAATTTTCAAAAAACGAGATGATGTGCAGAAAGTGGCTGCGCAGTGCGAGCCTGCCACCCACAAGCCTCATTGAGGATTCCCAGAACTTCTTGGCCTTGAACTGTGGAATGTGGCCCTCACTGTGCACCCACCTGCACTGACAGCTATCAGTTACGTTGCAGGAATGCAGAGTCTTTGGAAGCCCAGCAGATCATTAGAATGTGAGGCCACATTTCAGAGAGTGGGGGTGGAAATCTTTAATTGATACCCATGAAGCCAACCTCTGCTCCACATTTGACTGATGGATTGGGCTCTTCCACAGAGATACAGAATGTGCTTGCGTAGCCTTTGGACGACTGCCACCCCTCTTGACAAAACCATCTTTTATCTCCCTCGCAAGTGACAGCATCAGAAAAAGAGGATCTAAATTATTTAGCTTTAAGGATTGCCCGTTTTCAATGCTTGAAATGCTGAAAAGGCAAACTTCAAATGAGGGATTTTGTGGAATCTCCAGTGCTGGCAACCAGAGGCATCGTGGGGTGGTGCAGGAAGAGACCAGGTATCACCTGGGAAAACTACATTCTTCCCTGAGCTCACCTCCCATGTCCCATCATATACCTTAGAGACTGGATAGAATTCTAACACTATTAAATGTGAAGTCCACCGTTCAAATGAAACTTTATGAAGAGGACCCACGAAGCTCTAGATAAAAGTGGAGAGGTGCAGGTTAGAGGTGGGGGAGAATCTGGGATGCCCTGGACCTAGCATATGCATGCATGCATGTGCACGCGTGCACACACGCACACATGCACGTGCGTGCACACACACACACACACACACACACACAGTGGCTCCTTATCCTGATACCTCTTAATCCTTACCTCGCTGGACTATACTACTAAAAACAAAATGAACCTCAACCCTTGCCTCACACCATATACAAATATTAATTTGGAATGGAACAGTTTTCAATGCAAAAGTAGCAAGCATAAAATGCACAGGATAAAACATAGGAGGAAATCACCATGCTATGGGGGAGGCAAAGCTATCTTTGGCAGAATGCAAAAAATACTAACCTTAAAAGAAAAAGTAATCAGACTTCATCAAAATGAATATTTTCTCTCCTTGGAAAACACTATTAAGAAAGTGAAAAGGCAAAACACAAACTGGGAAGAAATATTCACATTTTACATAGCTAGTGAAAGATTCACACCCAAGATATATAAAGAACTCTTAGACTCAGTTGGACGACAACTCAATTTTAAGAACCGACCTAAAGAGTTAAACATATACCTCACAATATGAATCATAAATAAGCACATGAAAAGATTTCTAACATCTTTTCTTATCAGGGAAATGCAAACTAAAACCACAGTGAGATATCACTAGCCATCTACTAAAGTGGTCCAAACTAAAAATGGTGACACTATCAAGTGTTGATGATAGTGTGGAGAAACTCAAACTTTGATTTTTTTGCTGTTGGCAATGTGAAGTGATACAGTCCATTTTGGAAAACTTGTAATGTAAAAGAAATGTGTACTATAGGTTTCAAACCAGCAATTCCACGCCTAGGTATGTATCCACTACCACCACTCCCCAAAAAGAAGAACATGAACAGCTGTGTGAGAATATTCATACTGCATTAACCACAATAGTGGTACATCCATATAATGGAATACTACTCAGCAATGACAAGAAATGGATGGGTTTTTAGGCAGGAAGAACAGCATTTTCATGGGTCTGGAGATGAGAGAATACAAAATGTGATTGCATGGTTCACAACTGCATGGTTGAGGCAGAGAGCGTAGACTCCCCAGCACGAAGACCAGAGAGGATGTTGGAAGGAGATTGTCAGGAATTCAGAGAGGAGGCACTGGGAACCATGCTAATTAGCCAAGATTTGTTCTAAGGGCAGAGAAAAGTGATGTTGCTGACTAATTTGATCATATTTGCATTTTCAAAAGACAGCTGGTGACTGGGAAGAGAATAAAGAGAAAAGAACCAGAGCAGAGGCTGAGAGACCACTGGGGAGAAAAGAAGTGGTTGTGGCTGGGGTGGCACGGGGATGATGTGGAGAGGTGGGGCTGTGGGGGAAGAGCTTCAAGAGAGCATTCCAGTGGGACCCGACGATCGACTGCATGTGGGAGACTATTCCACTTACCCCCAGGGATTTGCATCCTCTGAACTCCTACTCCTCATTTTGGATTTTGGTACCCAGTACATAGTCAATTCCTTAGCATTCTGAGCAGCGCCTGATCAGTTCTGATGGGTGCCATCTGAGTCATTGTTCCCAACAGTGAAACAAGCTGAGGAGCACTGAGGCATGAGGGGCCCCCTCCAAGCTGACTCGGTACGATGCTCTATCAGCAGCAAACCCACCCAGCCATCTTTCTCCACTCGGCCCTCAAGGATATCATGAGACCCCTGGTCATATGCCTCCTGGGCATCCTGATTGCTATTTCCAAGCCATTCCCCTGAACTGCTGCTCTGGTAAGCATATTGGATACAAGGAAGAAGGACAGTATAATCTCACCTACCCTTTTGTAAACGGTCCTGGCTCCCTGGAGATCATCAATGACTTGCTTGTGGTCCTCATCCATCAGCAGCGGCCAGTGGTACAGCAGGTCCCATACACAGGATGCTAAGCTCCCTTTGCCCCTGCCCTTTCTCCAGCAGATTTAGGGTTAAAATGACAGTTCTAGCAGCACTAGCGGGCTGGGATTTAGCTCAGTTGGTAGAGCGCTGCGCTGCAGTCTCTGAGATCCTAAGTTCAATTCCCAGCACCGCAAAAATGGGAGAAGGACGTGGCAATGCACTCCCAAGGCAATCCTGAAACAGTCAGCCACTGAAAACCCTATGAGGGTCGCTATGAGTCAGATACCGACTCTATGACACCTAACAGCAACAACAACCCTTTTGTAAACTGTCCTGGCTCCCTAGAGATCATCAAGGACTTGCTTGTGGTCCTCATCCATCAGCGGCAGCCAGTGGTACAGTTGGTTCCATACACAGGACACTAAGCTCCCTTCGCCCCTGCCCTTTCTCCAGCAGCTTTAGGGTTAAAAGGACACTTCTAGCAGCTGTAGCCTTTGACCCTTTCATGCAGTGTGCTACAAACTTAGGTGCCTAATTACATCTGGTCTGCTTTTCTTGGAAGAGGGAAAGAAACAGCAAATATCCTCCTGACATCTTTTTTATTTTTTTCTGAACATCCAATAGTCTGACCACCTAGGAATTGATAACTCTGAAGACCAAATCGACTGAAAGTAGATATTTGGAACAAAGCCTGCCTAGCCCTCCAGCCCCACCGCCTGAGAGGTTATGATCTCAGCATCCATCACGCGGTGTGGCTTCCTGCCCTGGCTGGAATGCTCCTCCGTCCTCACGCATTTCTGTGTCTCCCTCTGCCAACCCTGTAACTAAGCCTCTGTCTCGGCCGCTGGCATGCGAGCCGTCTTTAGGAGGGGAGCACCCAGCAGCCTGTGGAGGCACTTATTCGCGGCGGCATTTCTTAGCTGATTTGAGCAGGCTGTCAAGTCGGAGTGAAATTAATGAGTTACTGGGAAGCATTCCATCTCTGGCATTGGGGTGGGAGGGGAGGGCAAGCAAAAACTGGAGGAGTCGAACCTGCAGTCCTTCCTTCCTTCCTTCTCTACCTCCTCCCTCCTGTGACTTCCTCCATCCTTCTTATCCTCACTTCCTTTCCCTTCCATTTTCCCCATCTGTCCCCTATCCCCCGCTCCACCCCCATGGAATGATTTGCTGATTCCTATTTGTCCATAGTGGGAGAAGGACCCAGCAACCCACTCCCAAAAATCAATCTGCCATTGAAAACCCTATGATCAGCAGAGAAGCACTGACAATAGTGTTTCACCTGTTGTACATAGGGTCGCTGTGAGTCGGATACTGACTCGACAGCACCTAACAACAACAACATTTGTCCATCGCTCCCCTTGGCTCTGTCTTCCAAGCAAACCTTCCTATGTACACTCTGGCAAATGTCACATTGTTATGTGGACAATGACCTAGACACTTGAAGACATTTCTGCCTGGTGTTTCTCCATCTGGGCTCCGTCTGGTAGGGCCGCCCTGAGCAGGGAGCCGCCGTCTCTAAGCATGATGGAGATAAGGATGCTGGGCCCTGGGTGTTCTGTTTGTGTGAAGGAAAAGCTGGATAGGCTGACGGAGCCATTCATGAACAGACGGGAGCGCAGCCCATGGGGAGACCAGTGACAGTGGCTGGGTGGCCCAATGGGCACTCCCTGGAGATGTAGAGACGGACCGCCTCCATCTGCTGGCCCCTAAGTGCTGCAGGTTTCTTAGTGCTTCACCAAAAGCTGCGCACACAATTAGGTGGATTAGACAAAGTGCTAATGGGGGATTTGGACACTAATCCCCTTCCAATTGTTAATATTAATTAAAGTGCTTTTTTCTCTCATTACGCAACAAACGCTAACTATGTCATTAAAGGGAGGAAAGAGAGTGCAGTCTGCTAGGGTAATATTTGGCTTAACCCCCTTTTTGCCAGGCAGGAAGGCACTATGTGTTTGCGTTCATTCGTGGGACATAAACTCTGGACCCACGTAAGACCCAGGAGGAGAAGAGAGAGAGCGTACCATTCACTCTCTACCATCGGACAGGGCAGAACTTTTCTTATTCTAACACACAGATGTCCAGCTTTTCCCTCAAGAAGTTTATTATTGGCCACTGTAGGCAAATTATTTAGATTAAGGCAGAAAGGGCTCAGTTGACGTGAGTAGGCTCCTTTGGTGTGTGTGTGAGCGCTGTGTGTGTATCTGTGTGTGTGCACTAACAGTGACTCCCCTTGTAGCCAAGAGGATCCACAGGGGTCCAGCTGGCAGGGCCACATGCCCAGCGTGGGCTTCTCAACCTGTGCCGATCTCAACTGCCCCTGGAGACTTTAGGGACCGTCTCGAGAACAGATCGTCACGCCTTCTGGGGGCCGGTCAGACACACACAGGCCCTGAGCCTGCCACATACACGCAGGCGCCTGTGCCAGATGCAGGGCAGAGCGACTCAGGAGACAAAAGACAGGCAGTGAGGCACTTGTGGTGGTCACATGCCCACCAGAGCCCATGGAGAGAAGCCTAGTGGCATGCGAGACTCGGGAGACGGCGCAGAGATGACCCCCTCACGGTGGATGCCATTGGGGCCAGGTCCTTAATACTGAACTGAACACTGGATAAACGGTAGGCGCCCCCTCCTTTCTGCTCCCACCAGACAGTTTGCAGGACGCGCTACAGGCTCAGTTGCACCAAAAGATTGAATGTGTGCGCTTGTCTTCTCTAGCATGTGTGTGGTCTGTGTGTGGATGTGTTTGTGTGTCCGAGTATGCATGTGAACGTGCACATGTGTGCGTGCATTGTAAGTGTGGTGCACACGGGCAGATTGCGTGTTTTGGTGTGTGTGGGGGAGGCGGTGTGTTTCCTCATGCAGCTGTGTGAGCGTGAGCTTCCTCAGGCACGCGTGTGCATGTGTATTGATGTGTGTGTGTGCTTACATAGTGTACTCTAAACACGTGTGCAAGTGTGTGTGTGTGCACACGTGTGCCTGTGTGTGTTTCCTCGGGCATCATGTGTCTGTCTCCTCAGGCCCCTGCTTCTTACCTTAATTCAGGGACACTGAGTGGAGGTTGAGTTGTCCTTGCCTCAATCTTTTTCAAAGCATCGTGTTTGATGCTTTACCTCACAACCAGTTTCCTGATTTCTCGCCATTTGGGCGCAGTTACACAGCCGCTCTTACACTTGACTTACGTAGCTTCTAAAATTCGAGCGGAACAAGGCGATTTTTATAGTTCAACCTAGAATTCAGGGGCTGGATAAAATCCCATGCTCACAGGTTGCTCTCTGGCCTGGTCCCAGAAGAATCAGCAAGTCGCCCTCCTGAGAAGGACGAGGACACTGTGTGGCGACCGAGGGTGTGGAGGCTGGGCATCGCCCTCAAGCATGGGCATGGCACACCTGGAACCAGAGCAGGAAAGTGCCACGTCCATCGCCGTCTCTACCATGGCATCTGGCTCACCTGTACCTGTCTAATGACACAGGCTGCCACGTCCTCGGCAGGACGGAATACCAGGCAAGCACTTCACAGGAGGAGAAAGCCAGGGACACTGGAACAGCCATTGTCCAGGTCACTCTGTGAGCATCCTCTTTAAAACCTGCCCTCCATGAGCAAGGGCACAGCCAGGCCTCCAAGGAGACCCAAGACCCAGCTCCGGGAGAAGGGTCCCCTCAAATCTCCACCAGTGACTCAAGGTCAGCCCTTCTGAAGTCATGTCTCTGAACAGAGGCCTCTTTCTATGATCCTAATCCCTTTTTCCTGCACTCTGAGCTGCAATGGGGGGCTGCAGGCACAGCCAGGAAGCTCTGCCCTTAACCCTGAACAGCCACCTTGACAAATAAGCAGCTGTGAGTATCGCGATGATGGTAATCATCACAGAAGCCAACATCGGGTCTGACTCATGGCTGCCCTATGTACAACAGACAAAACACTCCCGGACACTGGGCCATGGCCGGCATGATGTCAGTGCTTCTCTGCTATTCATAGGGTTTTCAATGGCTGATTGTGTTGGGAGTGGGCTGCCAGGTCCTTCTCCCAAGCCTACAGCACCTATGGGGCATTTCTAATCCCTATGGGGCTAATCACCTATGGGGCATTTCTAACCTTACAACCAGGATAGAAAAAAGAAATTTCACTCAGAAAATAGCTTCCCATTGCTCTAAGGAGAGCCCGAATTTGGCGCAACAGTCATGAGCATGGATGACTGTACACACCCTCTAAGGAGGAGGCACTGTGGCGGCACTGTGGTGTTCCCAGGCAGTCTCCCATCCTGCTTAGCATCTGAGATCTGACGGGATCAGATGTGAGGGTGGTACGTCTTTGGCCCTGATGAAAAATGGTAATGTCGATTCACCCTATCATCAAGGTAAGTTCCAAGAGGGCCATTTTTTAAAACCAGAATA
Source organism: Pedetes capensis (assembly GCA_007922755.1). Taxonomy (NCBI): domain Eukaryota; kingdom Metazoa; phylum Chordata; class Mammalia; order Rodentia; family Pedetidae; genus Pedetes; species Pedetes capensis. Next base: position 13,164 of record VMDO01031499.1, read on the forward strand.
ACCAACTATTGGGAATGTGCCTGGTGCAGCACCCACTGGATGAGAATCTGGAGAGAGGGACCGAGGTGGGCAGGGATAGAGAGAAATGGACAGAGACAGGTGGGGGAGGTGGGGCGGGGGAGGAGGAGGCAGGGCTGGATACCAGAGAGGGAAAGCGACAGAGAGACAGAGATGCAGAGGGAGGCTGAGAAGAAAGGACAGGTCACTGAGAATGTTTTGCATCCATCCTGTTTGAGAGCTGCACTCTGGAAGAGGACGCCCTGGGCGTCACCCACGCAGGTCACTGGATGGCGTGGAGGAAGCCACCCACCTGAGTTTGCCTCCAGGCTGCTCCATGCACTCACTGTACAAACGTAGGTGAGCTGCTAGAGCCCTCCCTGCCTCGGTTTCCTTATCTGGGAAAGGGGGCTGATGGCTGCCCCACCACTCAGGCTAGCTGGAAGGCACAGCTTGCTAAAAGCTACACAGTGCTGGACACAGTCCCTGGCTGTCAGTGATCTTAGCAGATATCAAACCTCTGCGTCAATGAAAGGATTCCTAGGTGCCTGCCAGGCCTGAGAGGCCTCCCAGGCGCAGGAGGGAAGGACTGTAAGCAGCAGCAGGCGAGGGAACGGACGGAGCCATCAGAGAGGCTTTGACATTGGGGATTGCTGCGAGGTCAGGGAGAACGGACCCACGCTCATCAGCAGTGGTTGGCCCAGAGCTGGAGAGGAAACGAGGCTGAAGGGAGGACGCGGCAACCCACTCCCAAAAGACAATCAGCCATTGTAAACCCTATGAATAGGAGGGAAGCAGTAACGATACTGTTTCATCTGTTGTATGTAGGGTTGCTATGAGTCAGACACACAAGGACACCTAACAATAACAAGCTTAAGAAGAAGGGAGTCCTATTATTCAAAGTCCCCAAACAGCGTTCTCCTTCATTATGTCTTTATTTCTGCCCACCTTGACAGCACCCCCACCCCCAGGGCAAGGTGGGGCTCCATCCAGAAAGACAGATTCACAGGGACCATGTGACTGCTCTCACCACACCCCTGGTGGCCACCTGAGCCTGGCCGTCTACCTGTCTGACCCTAAACCCTCAGGGAAACTGAGCTGAGGTAGAATTATCAGGCCACTGCATCCCTGGGCCTCCCATGAGAGCCCACTCCTCAGCCACATTTCCCCAAGGCAGAAAGCAAAGAAAGAAAGCTTCCCATTGCTCTAATCACCTATGGGGCATTTCTAACCTTACAACCAGTATAGAAAAAAGAAAGAAGGAAGGAGGGAGGAAGGAAGGAAGGAAAGAAAGAAAGAAGGAAGAAGGGAGGGAAGAAAGAAAAGAAGGAAAGGAAGGAAGGAGGGAGACAGAGGGAGGGAGGGAGGAAGGAAGGAACGAGCAAGCCTTCAGATCAGTTATTCCACATTTTTGCCTGTATTGTTTGGCTATCTCGGTTCCTGGTTTCCTTTCTCAGATTTGATCTTTAGTTGAAGCGGGGAAACCCATAAACCCACATACATGCACTTTTCCAAAAGCTAGAGTGGCAAATTGCCTGAGTAGAAAGTCTTCCTTCAGGGAGAGCCTACGCTGTGCTATTGAAGATGGGAAGAAAATCCATAAACGCAGAAACGTGTGTGGGAGCACAATACCCTCCTCTCTCCCCAGTCACCAGCAAGGTTAATTTGGGGATTTTTCTCCCCAGAAGCAAGAGAGGGTTTATTTTCACCGCACCTCTCAACATCAGAAGGGTCAGACAAGCTGAAGTTCTGGTAATAGGCACAGATCTGACTGAGGCAACAAGTTACCTGCCCCTCCCTGTGAGCCGCACTAAGCCTGAGTTCCTTTAGTTACATGGATCCATTCTAATGGGAGCTGACAGTTTAATCAGGTAGATAAGGCACATTTTCATAATAGGGCACAAGAGGCATGCATATTTTTCCATTAATGGACCTTGGGATTTGGTCACACCGTCCCTGCATAAATGTGGGCATTTCACTCCAATGTACCCTCTCGAACTGGCACCACACTGGGAAGGCTCAGGAAACGGCCAAAACTAGCAGCAGAAACCACACTCCAATGACACAGATTACACATGTTAAAATAACTCAATTTTCCAATGCGTGTTGCTTTTTGCCTTCTATCACGCTAATCACCTAAGGGCCATTTCTAACCTTACAACCAGGATAGAAAAAAGAAATTTCACTCAGAAAATAGCTTCCCATTGCTCTAAGGAGAGCCCGAATTTGGCCCAACGGTCATGAGTGTATGGATGATTGTACACCCTCTAAGGAGGAGGCACTGTGGAGTGACAAGAAGCCACGTGGAAGCCGGAACAGGTTTCACAGACCGGACACTCTCCTCCCCCTAACCCAGGGCAAGGCCAGGGGCTGCCCTCTGAGAGCTACAAGCCCCGGGTTTGCTGGAGCTTCAGGCCAAAGCCCTGCAGACGACAAAGTGATCAATGATCCTTCTGGGGATAGGTTTGAGAGTAACTGTCCCTTGGGGATCCTTGGGCCCCAGGTGGGAATAGTGGTCCAGCAAAGACACAAAAAGAGGGCAAAAGATGGGTGAACCCCCCTCCCCCCGCCTTCAGCCCTGGAGAGCAGGCTAACCAGTCTTGGTGGCCAAGGGAAAAGGCAGGTTCTGAGGTCTCCTGCAGATGATTCTATGACACTCGGACCTAGACAAAAGTCTGCTGAGCTTTCCGCCAGGAACAGCATTGCTACCCAGGCTCAGGGAATGACTAGAGCCTAGGCTCGGGGAATGACTAGAGCCCAGGATTCTTGTTGCTGTTGTTAGGTGCTGTCGAGTGGGGTCTGACTCATAGTGACCCTAGGTACAACAGAATGAAACACTCCCTGACTCTGTACCAAGCACAGTCTTTTTTATGTTTAAGCCCATTGTTGCAGGCACTGTGTCAATCCATCTTCCTTTTTCTTCCTTGACCTGCCACTCTCCCAAACATGATGTCCTTCTTCAGGGATTGGCCCCTCCTGACTACATGTCCAAAATATGTAATACACAGTCTAGCCATCCTTGCTTCCAAGGAGCACTCTGGTTGCACTTCTTCTAGGATGGATCTGTTGGTTCTTTTGGCAGTCCATGGTATATTCAGTATTTGTCTCCAGCACCATAATTCAAAAGCATCAATTCAAAATCTGAGAGTGGAGAAGCAACCAGAAGTTTGGCAAAGGTAGATCCTCCTGAGACAATTCTGAGAGGTTATAGTGGAAAACCTAAACCCAACCAAGTCAATAAATAAAAGAATTCAACTACAGCATCAAGAGAGGAAATGCCTTGCCCTAACTGAGATGTGACCTTTACATTTAGAAACTCCCACCTGGGCAGGGAAGGAGAGAGTGGCCACAGTTGGGACCATAATTGTTGTTGTTGTTAGGTGCTGTCAAGTTGGGTCCAAGTCACAGCGATCCTCATAAGATTTTCAATGGTGAAATGTTTCAGGATAGCCTTGGGACTGGATTGCCACATCCTTTTCCCATGGGGACCCTAATTACTAACCTTGAAATCACATGGCAGAACTGGATTGACCAGCACAGCAGTTCAGAGGCAATGTGGCTTCTGCTCCATTCTGTGAGCACTGTCCCCCCATACCTGGGGACCCGGCATTTGCAAGAGCTCACCCACCGCAAATGATGAGATTTTCCAGACAGCAGAACATTTATGCGGAATGGTGTGGATGTTGTGATTAAAAAGAATGATTGCGTCCTTTGGGAGGTGAAGTACTAAAAACCTGGATAATGTCACCCTCGTAGGTTATCATCATTGTTGTTGTTAGGTGCCGTCGAGTCGGTATCCGACTCATAGCGACCCTCATAGGGTTTTCAATGGCTGACTGTTTCGGGATTGCCTTGGGAGTGGATTGCCAGGTCCTTCTCCCATTTTTGCAGTGCTGGGAATTCAACTTGGGACCTCAGAGAGTGCAGTGCAGTGCTCTACCAACTGAGCTAAATCCCAGCCCTAGGTTATCATCAGGACAATAAATAATACGGGTTTAAAACACTTGTGGGAGAAACAGTCATGGCCCATTGCCGCAGCACCATCGGCCAGCGCCAGTTCCCACCCTTGGCTCTGACCTGCGAACAGCTGACCTGTGAATCCTCAGCTGAGAAAGCCACGCCCACAGCTCCTGCACCCTGGGCACCTGCAGAGCGAACACAATGTGGACATTGCCAAGATGTATAGCTTGTCCTTTCCAGAGATGTGTGCTGAGCCAAACCTGGCCTGCCTGAGCATGGAGCATGGGCTGTGATGCAGGTGCCAGGAACCCCAGCAGCCCCTGCAGAACCACCCTGCCCTCTAGAGCTCCAGAACTGGGATGGGAGGGGCAGCCTTGAAGTTTTCTGAAAAGTCTTTCTCTTACAATCTTTGTTGTTGTTGTTGTTGTTGTTGTTGTCGTTGTTAGGTGCCGTTGAGTCGTGTCCAATTCATAGCAACACTTATAGGGTTTTCAATGGCTGATTGTTCTTCGGGATTGCCTCGGGAGTGGGTTGCCACATCCTTCTCCCATTTTTGTGGTGCTGGGAATCGAACTCGGGACCTCAGAGACTGCAGCGCAGCGCTCTACCAACTGAGCTAAATCCCAGCCCCCTCCTACAGTCTGGGCTCCCTTATTTCTGTACTCCCCTACTTAGCGAGCGGCCACTTGACCACACCCTTGGTTCCTTCTCAGAAGCACGTCTTTTCACTCTTCACGCGGTCAGGCTGCAAGTTTTCCAAACCTGTTGTCTTCTCTTTTAACTATGAATTCCATCTTTAAGTCATCTCTTTCCTCTTGCATTTTACTGTATGCAATTTTAAGTAGCCACACAGCTCCTTCCATATTTTTCTTAGAAATTCCTTCTACCAGATAACCTAGTTCACCACTCTTAAATTCTGCCTTCCACAAAGTCCTAGGACACGGACCCAGTTATTTCTGCCAGGTTCTTTGCAACTGTATAATAAGTATCACCCGTACTCCAGTTTCCACAACCTTATTCCTCATTTCTGTCTAAGACCTCATGGGAGTCACTTTTACGGTCCACATGTCCAAAATTCTGATCACAACCTCTTAAGTAATCCACAAGAAGTTCCAGACATTTCCAACATTTCTTCTCTTCTTCTGAGCTCTTACCAGAATCACTGCTCATGGCAATCTAAACTTTTTCTAGTCAGCTCCTCCAAATTCTTCTACCTCTACCCATTAACCAATTGCAAAGCCTCTTCCACATTTTCAGGTATTTGGTACAGCGACAACCCTATCACCCTCTGTCAAATTTTTGTCTTAATCTGTTTCATGTTGCTATAACAGAATGCCACAGACTGACTGGATAGTTTACAAAGAAAAGAAATTTACTTTTCACAGTTATAGAGACTGGCAATTGAAGAATCAAGTTGCAAGCGTCTGGCAAGGGATTCCATGCCTCATCATCCCATGGAGGAAGGCGGAAAGGGCAACAAAACTCAAGGGAGAAAGAGAGGAGGGAGGCAAACTTGCTTTTATAACCCACGTTTGCAATGACTAACCTACTCTCACAATACTAACATTAGTCCATTCATGAGGGCCTCACCTCCCAATGCTATTGCACTGGAGATTAAGTTGCCATCACATGAACGTTGGAGGACACATTGAAACAACTGCACCCATGATCCTGAAGATTTCCACAGAGTGAAACTATTCCTGTCATATTACCAAGATGTTATTTGCCTTCCTCACTGAATTGATATTTGCACTGACGGGTAGATAAGGTGCCCCTAAATGCCAGTTCTACTCAACAAAATTCCTGAGGCAAGAGAAATTATTAAGTTTACCATATTGCTACTCTTGAATATTCATCATCTTACTACCCTGTGTGAAAAAGTAGGAAACTCACATTAGCTGCAGCGAATTGATTGTTTCAGTGAAAAGTGCTTGTGCAATTGCTGATTGCTGCAGTTGAAAACCTAACAAGCCACTGTTTTCATGAAACACCATTTTAACTTCAAAGAACTACTCACTAACGATGGTTTCTCAGACATGAGTATTTGGCAGACATTTTTCCAAGAACAAAGTAAGCCTGTCATTTTAAAGAAAATAACTGATAATCTTAGTTGTCAACCATCAAATTTGAACTTTCAAGTAAACTTAGAATTTTGAAAGCTTGCATCTGCTTCCTGGAGCCTGACAGCTTCTCAATAATTAGAGACTTTTCTGATGAGTTCAGTGGCTTAATGAATTCTTTTTTATATTGTAAAATAAAATGTGTCAACATTTTGAAGATCTGCATAACTCAGGGAATCAATACTTTCTAAGTCACCAATGCAGGGCATTATAAAACCAGATTTGGACAAAAGATCCATTCACAGTGTAAGATCAACCAATGGGTTTTAACGTAAAAAAAAAGAAGGAAATGTTCACAACATGGTTTCATATTTAACATTGCGATATTACCAACACTTAAGAAGATAACACTTGCCATATTATGTGATGTGAAGTGAGCCGGTCAAAAAAGATAGATACTGTATGACTCCACTTACATGGGGTACAAGACTAATCAAACCATAGAGAGGGAAAGTAACATGGTGGTCGCCAGAGGCTGGGCTACGTAAGGATGAGGAGTTAGTCTTTAACGGACACAGAGTTCTAGTTGTATTAGATGAAAAGAGTACAGGAGATGGACAGTGATAATGGTTGTACAATACCATAAATGTGTTTAATATCATTGAGCCATACACTTAAAATGCCTAAGATGGTAAATTTTATGTTGAATTTATTTTACCATGCAAAAAAAGGTTGGGAAAAGAAAACATCTCCAGTGAAGTTATGGGGCAGCATAAAAGAAAACCCACAGCTACCTGAGAAGGCTGCTATGTTCCTCTTTCTTCTCCAGCTATAGATGTGTTTGACGT
>VMDO01031500.1:0-20033 GCA_007922755.1 Pedetes capensis
TCCTCTTTCTGCTTCTCACATAAAGTGTACTTTGTTGTACTTCATGGATTTCCAAAGGTCTATTAAGCTCCATTTATTTTTCTATATTACTTTTCCATTCTGGTATTCAGGCTGTGAAGTTTTGGTTGTTCTTTATTTGTGTTTCCTGTTTATTTCTTCATGTCCAAGTCTGCTGTTGAAACTTTCTGATGATCTTTTCATTTATCTATTCTATTTTTAGTTCTGAAATTTCTATTTGTTTCTCTTTCATAACTTCTTTTCAAAATTGGTATTCTCAACTTTTTTGAAATTGATATTTCAACTTCTATTGTTGTAGTGTTTTGTATGTAATTTCCTCCAGTTCTTTGAGCACATATAAGATATTTAACATAAAGATTTTATCTAGTAAGTTTGATATAGGGGTTTCCTCCAAGGTGTTTTCTTTTAAGTCATTTTTTCATCTACCATTAGCCCATATTACTGGTTTCTTCTGATATTGTATGTTGTTGTTGTTGTTGTTAAGAACTGGATATTTACTATATCATAATCTGGTAACTCAAGAAATAAAATTCTTTTTACACTACTAGCAATTTCTTTTATTATTTGATGAAGACTGAAGCCATTGACTTATCTAGGAACTTTTCCAAATAATTTTTGCAAAGACTACATCTCTTGTCATATATGCACAATTGAATCTCTGTAGCCAGTCAGTGACCTGATAGATATATCTTTACATCCCTGGATTGAATTAGAAAGGAGAGGAAAGGAAAGGAAACGAAAGGAAAGGGAAGGGAAGGGAAAGGAAAACAGAGTTATCCTATTTCTATAAATCTCTTATTTAATGCCACTGGGGAAGTATCTTGTTCCCACGAGGATGAAACAATGGCCGATATCCATGCCAGGCTATTAACGGTCAGAGTCACACTTTCAGTTGTTGAAGGCAACAGTCTCTGTTGTCCAGTCTAGGACCAGCAACCCAATTACCTGTCGAAAAACCTCCCTTCCATGTTGCTTAGACATGAGAAATGTCATCTTCTATATGAGATGCCAAATTTTCTGGCATTTATGAGGTGATTTCTTGATCAGGTATTTCCCTGGATTCTGCAGGGTTTGCTTATATTTCAGAGTTCCAAAGCAATTTCTTCAAGCTGTTTACACAATGTCAATTGTTGTTTCAATCAAGGCCCAATTCCTGAACTAAAATCCCTGTGATATTACCTTGCAATGGAACCATAATATTATAAGTGATTCATTTAGGGGATCAAATGCTCTTCTATATAGTTAAGAATTCTTTAATTTCTTCCACCATGGTTTTGTATAGGCCAACTTAATCATGATAAGCTATATGCTGGAAACCACAAAATATACAAATTACTGTAACAGATGGAAGTATGAGCATGAGTTCATGAGTCCACTGGTTGAGAATAATTTTAACTAGACTTAAGATTTAAGAGTAACTTTAAAGCTTAGAAAAGTACATGAAAATGAAGTTGTCAAAAGAAATCAGTGCCTTTGTGTAGCAAGTACACATATTGAATGGGTTTAGTTCCCTGACATGATGTTGATAAAATAATGTTAGGCATACTACAGGTCACTTGAAGATTATAAAAGGGTCATCAATTTAATTCTGGCATAGAGACTAGTTATAAAGTAGTATGTTATTTCATATAGTAACAATACCTTTTACTCAATATTTAAAACTACAACCCATTGACAACTGTGTCACATTACCTCCTTGGTTTAAACCTAACTTGGGCATTTTCATTGTCCCTACACTGTTCTGTATCCCCTCTGACTAGTTAAGGTATCCAACTCCCTCTTTTCTCAATTTAGAGTCTCTCCAGTTTGTACATTCCTGTTCATTCCTGCACTACATCTTTATACCATGGTGCCAGTTGCCTCCCATCTAAACTCCAATAGTGCTGGTCAACCTACTCTTGTTGAACACATATGTGGTTGCTATGATTTGTGTTAGGTATTGTGGGTTTTTTAGCTTTTTCACAATTTTAACTTCATCAGGATGCTCCAGGGAATATGAGCAAACGTAAATTTGTGGTAAAGATGTGAATTGCAAATTCTTGGTATGGATAAATACCATGTAGCATGATATGTCCTTGATTATCCTATGTCTGTTAAGTTTGCATTTCTTTACAAATAAGTGAAAATAGAGCTATTAATGGTTTAAGCAGATGGTGGGTTTATTTACTTCAAATAATATAAGGATTCTCATTCTGGGCTAGTCTAGGAATAATATTTTAGGCCCAAAGATTGAGGACAAAGGACCTCCCAATATTCCAGGTGGTGTTTAGTATAAAAGACTTCATTTGGGGGGGGTTGTCTTGTTTTGTTTTATTTTATTTTTGTGGTACTGGGGATCGAACATAGGGCCTCATGCTTGCATGCTCTGCAATTGCTGGACCACTGAGCTGCACCGTCAGCCTATTATTTTACTTTTTGAGACAGGGTCTTGCTAAATTACGCAGACTGCCTCTGGTCTTGAACTTGCGATCCTCCAGTCTCCACCTCCTGAGCCGCTGAGATTACAGGCATGCGCCACCATGCCCAAAAAGCCTTTGTTTCCATATTTGAATCCTCATTTCCCAAGATAATGATCTTCACATTTATGTTTTGATGATTATCAGAAAATAGAGGATTAGTAATCAGCTCCTGTTTATGTTTTGGGGAAAATGAATATCCTACATGGTATACCAAAATAGAAGTGTCTCATGAATGGAATTATCATGCACACCAGAATAAGGATGCAGGAAATGAAGGTTGGGTCACCTGAGCTATGGCCTCTGTAAGGCCATGTTAATTTCCCCTAATACTACTCTCTCCATGTTCTGTGCTAGCTAAGTTTATAGCATTATGAGTAATTTTAGATTCATGATCATTAAATATGCTGATCAATAACTTATCAGAACTGCATCAAATTATCACTAGGAAAAGGACAACCAACAAATGGAGTTTACTTATGAAAACTTGGTAATCACCATAGCTGATTTGTTTGGTGCTGGGACAGAGACAACAAGCACAACCCTAAGATATGCTCTGTTGCTCCTGATGAAGCACCCAGATGTCACAGGTATGACCACCGGTTATGACCAAATGAATTTCAGAGAGATGTTTGGAAGGAACAGCTAGTGTCCTTCATCTTGTTTGTTTTAGAGGAGAGCCACTGTTTAAACTTCTATGCAACCAACCCAAGTTGGGAAGATGACAGAGGAAGTGAAGACAGCATGACAGTAGGAAAAGCAGTAACACTCTGTTCAATATCTGGGTTTCACAAAATAATCATAATCTGTGGGAGTTGGCATAGGATTGCATAATGATTTTAATATGAAAAAAGTTATTTGCACCATATGTATATTCTAGGGGATGCCTGTCCTCATTCTGATTATTCTATTGCTGAGCTAGGGAAAAGAAAACTCTCCTTTCTGAAACATAACAGGAAATCTTACAATTTAAAGAAGGGGCCTGAAATAATACCTACTCTGGGAAGTTTTCTAAAAACTTAGATTCATTCACTTATGCAGAAACATATATGTAAAGAATTTTGTTATTCCAAAATCTGCTTCCATAGAACTTCTATTGAACAAAGTAAAAATTTTAGAGGCTGGGGTAAGGGTGGTAGTTAAAAATTTTATCTTATTTGAACAATACTACTTTAGAAACTTTCCTTTTTTGTATGATACTGGGTGTTGAATCCAGGGCCTCATGCTTGCATGCTTTGCAAGTGCTGTAGCACTAAGTTGCACCCTCAGCCCTTTTTTTTGCCTTTTTTGGAGACAGGGTCTCACTAAATTATGCAGACTCCCTCTGGTCTCAAACTTGTGATCCTCCTGTCTCCACTTTCCAAGTCCCTGGGATTACAGGCATGCGCCACCATACCTGGCTCTAGAAACTGTCTTTTAAATAGTTCTCTTTGTGCAATACATATGAAACCACTATCTTGTATCCTATATCAGGATTGCACTGAAATGATAATAAAACAATTCTAAATGCCAATTAGTCATGCTCTAGTAGGAGGAGCAGACAACAGTAAACAGACAATACCTGTCCAACAAATTTATGGCACACAAATATATAGTGAAGTGTAATAATTCACTGCAAAGAGAGGATGATGATATAGCATAACAGTATGAAAAAGGAAAATTTAGGAAGGAAGAAAGGCAAGTTGTGTCTCTGTAATCCCTATAAGAATCCCGGTTTCAAAATGACAGGTATTAGAGAAGGTTGAAAAAAGAATATCCCTGTTAGGTTCCCTCCACGTCTGTATTCACTAGGAGACTGATTTTCCCCTGCAGGAAAGAGAGGCTCATTTTTGAGAGAAGCTTAGCTTAAGAAGTGCTGAATTCATTGATCTTGAACAGTAGAAAGAAAGAGTGACATTTTGGGATAAATTAAGGTTTGGTAAAAGTTCGTGACTTGAATTTAGACATTCATTCCATTTCCCTCTCTTGCTTCCTGAATTCAATAGAAAATACATTACCCAGAGCATCAGGGTCTATGAAGACCTCCATATTTTTCCATCTTAATAGAAAATTCTCTCCAAGTGTTCATCACAGTGAATGAAGGAAAATGCCTCACCCAAGACACAGTGTCATGAGTTTTCTGAAAACAAAGATCAAGAAAGAACTACAAAAACTTCCAGAGAGATATTCCAAGTCATATAAAAGGGATTAAAATTCAGGCTGCACCAGACTTCTCAAAAGAAACTATAATTTTGTATGTAATTAAAGCGTTGGTGAGAGAATTTTCTGACTTCTATGTTTGCCATAAATTTTTCCCTCTACTTCTGTCTTCACAAAATACTAGAGAATGTACTCAATCGAAATATCTGAAACCAAGTCAGAGAAAGTCATAGGCTCCAGAACCTGGGGAACTCATGGGGAAAGATGAGAATGTCAGGAAAGCTACAGGGCACCAGACTTAGAAAACATCCACTTAAAAATGGACCAGGAGGATAATGCAGGTGTTAAGGGAGAACCAAGAACAAAGGACAAGCAGTTGATAGTCTGCGGCTTCCCAGTAACTTGGAATGAAGTTATAGGAATTTGAAACTTCCATCTGAGCATTTGGTAATAATTCTATCTCAAGAAGTGAGAATTTTTGAAGTGATATGGAGAAATTACGTTAAGTCCCAGAAACTACCAAGAATGTAATATAATCATAGTTTTTTTACTGGGGAACAATATTTATGTTGTCAGAATGAGGTAAATAATGGATATTGGTAGAACCACCTGGGGTATAGCTCAGTTGGTAGAGTGCTGCTCTATACTCTCTGAGGCCCTAAATTAGATCTATAGCACCACAAAAATGGGAGAAGAACCTGGCAGCCCATTCCTGAAACAATCAGCCCTTGAAACACCTATGAATAGCAGGGAAGCCTAGGCATAGTGCCAGGCATGGCATAGTGTTGAAGAGAGTTTTTTTTTTTTCCCTATGCAGTGTCCCTATGAGTTGTACTCAATTCTACGGCATCTACGAACAACAACAATTGTTAGAACCAAAGTTAGAGTATAATATATTTTGGTAAATGGAGCAAAGACAAGTAGTGTGAGTGTGTGCCTTATATCTATTTGTAAATATGTTTATATATGGGATACTGTGTTTATCAGTTTTCCTCACCATCACAAAGTACCTGATAAAAGGTAGTTAAAGCACAAATGACTTATTTTGGCTCAGTTTCAGAGGTGTCAGCCCATGGTTATCAAGTTCCCCACTTTAGGTCTCATGGGAGGCAGAGTACCATGGCTTAGGACCATGTGGTGGAAGAGGTTTCTTACCTTCATATCTAAACAATAATATTCTATTCCCTGCCCACAAAAGCCTCATACCCATCCCATGACACAAAGTGCTTTTAGTCTCTCTCCAAGATTCATCAAACTCTTAACACTTCCAGTATTGCTCAAAAGTCCAAGTCCAAACTTTCTGCTGAGACTCAAAACAAACCTTAGCTGTGAGTCTCTGTAAAACCAAAAAGAAAGTATATGCTTTCCAGTATACAATTGTACAGGATAAACATTCCCATTACAAAAGGGAGGAATAGGAGAATAGCTAGGAAGGATTGGACAAAAGCAAGACTGAAACACATCAGGGCAAACATTATGTCCTGTGGCTCTATTTCTGGCATCTGAGATACTTGTGGGCATGACATGAGCTCCAAAGGGCCTTCCAGATTCACCCTATGAACATTATGGCTGCAGTCTGCATGACCTCTCTCCTTGCTGGTTCTGCTTGATATACATGGCTTTGGTTTTGTCCCTAAACAAAGTTTTTAAATTTTCCTCTGCCTGATTATTCCATCACAAAAATTATTAGGGCACATGCCCTCATATAAACAAGTTGTTCTTAGATGATAACATCCATGACATCTCATCAGATTCCTAGTAGAGTCCACTTTCTTATCTGATACATCATGATCAAGGTCTTCATTGTCCACATTCTTGTCAGCATTCTGGTCTTTTGAGTTCCCCACAGAACAGCCCATTAAGCCCTGCTCTCAGAATTCTAGAGCTTCTCTAATCTTGCATCTGCAAAACTTTGCAAATTTCTCCCACAGACTAGTCCCAAAATCCCATATGGCAAGATAATGACAGTGTTGCCCTGCTTGTCTGGTGCTAATTGTCTGTCAGTTTTCATCACTTTTAAAAAGTATCTGAGTGAAGGAGAAAATATTCATTTTGGTTCACAGTTTTGATTGTTTCAGACGGTGGTAAGCAAGCTGCATAGTTTTGGGCCTGAGGTGAGGCAGAATATCATGGTGGTAGGAGTGTGTTGTTGAGGAAGCTGCTCACATCCAGATGGTCAGGAAGCAGAGAGACAGAGAGAAGCCTGTGGAAGGATATACTCCCAGGGACTCTCCCCAGTGACCTACTTTCTCTGACTAAGCCCTACCTCCAGAATTTTCCACCATCTCCTGATCCTGCCATCAAATTATATACTTATCTTTGCATTAATCCATTGATTAGATCAAAGACCTCATGACCCAATCATCTCTCAATGTTTGCATCCACCAACTAGGAATGAAGCCTTCAACACACCAGCCTTTGGAGGAGATATTTCATATCAAACTGTAACTGATGTAAATAGAGATGAAAATCCTCATCTCCCATGACAAGAAATCAGAAAATATGGTCTAACAAATGGATGAGAAAGAAACAGACAGTTGTTTTGAAAAACATGAATGTAACTTTAAGAAGCAGCTCTAAAAATGTTCACAGTGACCACATTTGGGAAATGGAAGTATAAAAAAAACCACTGCAAATACACACAAACACACACACACATACACACACACACACACACGCACACGCACGCACGCACAGAGAAACCTGTTATAATTTAATTCTAAGTCCCAGATATTATTAAAATATAATTTTAATATTGGATTCCTGTTTTTCTTTATACATAGACTTTACTTATGTGCTCTTTATTTTTGTTATTTTTGTTATTCTCTTTATTTATGTTTACTTATGTTCTCTTTATTTTTGATAGAATGTCTACTTAATAGGAGAGTGTTGTGTGTATAGATCATGGCTCATTTTATATGTATGAATGTATCTCTAGTCATAAATGTATATATAATGCTGATAATGCTGCTGAGACACCTTCATCATGCTCCATAGTAGCTCTGAATTTCTATGACAAGCAAGCCATTCTTATCCTAGTCCCTCATATCATCATGTGTCTTGCCAGCTAAAGTGGAGGAAGAGATAGACCGTGTGATTGGCAGGCACCGGAGCCCCTGCATGCAGGACAGGAGCCACATGCCCTACACAGATGCTGTATTGCATGAGGTGCAGAGGTACATTGACCTCATCCCCACCAGTGTGCCCCATGCTGTGACCTGTGACACTAAATTCAGAAACTACATCATTCCCAAGGTAAGCTTTTGTCTTCTGTGTGCTGCCCTCCATGCTCTTGATGCCCCCAAATTCACAGTATAATTCCACCTCTGTATCAACACAGGAGTGAGAAATGCAAAAATTGAACATGTGGCTGCTTTATGTGGTTTCTAGTTTGGGGTTATAAACCTTGATAACAGGTTTTGGTATCTGGTAGTGGGTCTGCCAAATTTCTCCTGCCTCTTCAAAATTGTGTTCTCTATTTGTAGGTGTTAACAGTTCTAAATGAATGTTAAAAGTTGATTATGCAGTCAGGTGCAGTGGTGCATGTCTACAATTCCAGCTACTCAGGAGATTGAGGCAAGAGGATAGTAATTTTGACACCAAAGAAGGCTGCACAATGTAGCAAGACTTTGTATGAAAAAAAAATTTAAGGGTGTGCTGAGGATGCAGCTCTGTGGTATAGGATTTGCCTAGGATGTTTGGCTCAGGGTTCAAACCCTTGACACTGAAAAGAAAGTAAAGTTCACTACCTAATTTCACATCAGATTCTTCTGGGGATTTTCCATCCTTTTGTGTGGTTTAAAGAAATGTAGTTCATTTCATTTTTCTTGACTTTATACTTCATAGCCTTTTGAATTGTACTACTAATTGCTAATGACTGATCTGTAGATTTCTTTGGAACTTCAAGTTGCACTAACGTGCTGAATCAATATTGTTTTTATTTCTTATTTTCCAGTTTGTATGTCCTTAATTTCTTTTAGGGGCTGGGGATTAGCTCAGTTGATAGAGTGCTGCTCTGTTCTCTCTGAAGTCTTAGATTCAATCTCCAGTACTACAAACAACAGAAGGATGTGGCAACCCATTCCTGAAACAATCCAGAAACAACCAGCCATTGAAAACCCTATCAGTATTACTATGAGTCAAACCTGACTACACGGCACATAACACATAACAGCGTTAGGTGCAATCCAGTTGGGATCCGACTCAGCGAGCCCACATACAACAGGCCAACCACTATTGTTAGTGCTTCTCTGCTGTTCATAGGGTTTTCAATGGGGGATTTATTTGGGGGAGTGAGTTTCCAGGTCCTTCTCCCAAGCCTACATACAGTATCTGGTGCTTCCAGGTGGTCTCCCATCCAAGTACTAACCAGGCCTGATCCTGCTTAGCTTCTGAGATCTGTTGGAATCAGATATCACAGGGCTACGGCCACAGGCAGCAATAACAATAGCAATTTTTTTTATTGCCTAAGATGCTTGGCAGAATTTCCAAAGTTATGTTTACAAGAATTCATGGTTGTGGGTATTCTTTCATATCTGATCTACAGGAAGTCATGAAGGTTTCATATCTCTTTGTGAAGGGTGATATATTAAGTACATTTTTGGTAGATGTCCATTATCAGATAGGGACATTTGGCCCCTATTCTTACTTTTCTATGAATTTTGATCAAGAAAATGTGTACATTTTTTATCACAATTATTCTCTGGATCCATTTGTATGATTGAATATTTGCTGCACTTTCTTCACTTTATATATCTATAGTGTATCACACATGTGTCTGTCAGTTTGTGCTGTGGAGGCTTGTGCCTTCTTGGGATGCTGAAAGCTATGCCACTGGTATTTCAGATACCAGCAGGGCAACCCATGGTGGACAAGTTTCAGCTGAGCTTCCAGACTAAGACACATTAGGGAGAAGGACCCAGTAGCCCACTCCCAAAACAATTAGCTGTTGAAAACCCTATGAATAGCAGAGAATCATTGTGAAACACAGTGCCAGAAAATAAGCCTCTCAGGCCAGAGAACATTCAAGAAAGGATTGAGGAAGAGTTGTTTCCTCAAAGTAGAGTTGACTTAAATGATGGGAATGCAACAAAGCCTCCGGGACCTCCTTTTGCTAATGTGGCATGACTCAAAATGAGAAGAAACAGAATGGCTGTAATAATGGGCTCAAACATAAAAAGATCATGTGCACAGCACAGTCTTGGAGAGTGTTTCCTTTGGCTTATACTTAGGGTCACTATGTGTCAGATTAGATTCAAAGGCACCTAACAACAATAACAAATAGTGTATGTTTAAATTGTTGTAATTTTATAAATTTTTTATATCATTTTATCTCTGGCGATTCAGTGGCCAAAGAACTGATACATAATGTGGGTATCTTAATTAATTAATTAATTAATTAATTCATTCATTTTTGAACCAGAGTTTTCAAATGTAGCTCAAGCTGCTCTCAACTTGGAATCCTCCTGATCCAGCCACCAAAGTGCTAGGATTATAAGCCTATACACCACATCTTGTTGAATATGGATATCTTGTCTCTTTAAATACCTGTAATTAAGAAGAGTTCCTTTTCTTTTGATTATCTACTTCCAAACAGGAGAGTAATCCTATTGAAAAATTGGGCCTGCAGTCATTTAAAATATTCCTCAGGATGATCTTGTGTGATAGTTTTCTATAGATTATATTCTAGGTATGACTTTGGCAAGAAAACTACATAGGTGAAATGTATGGCCCTGAATCACATTGGTGAGCTGAGGACACTACAGTCACCTGTGGCATTATTACCTGTGTTAATTTCATTATTTAATAAGGTAGAATCTGGGAGCTCTCTCTATGGTAGAGGTTCGGAAATTATCTCTAGTTAATAGAAATCAGTGGTGTGATACATTAAAACTGGATGCAAATACCACTTCCTAAATTAACCCCCTACTGTTTCAGCTTTAATTGATGATCCTTGCCTAAACTGATGACCCTGACCTTAACTGCTACAAAATAATGCATTTTCTAATCTTATCACTTTTCTGTTTTGCCAATTAACTTAATCTATGAAATGGACTCCTTCATATTTTTAAATTAAGAGAAACTGCTTTGCAGTGGTAACTATTAAAAATTTCTATGCTTCTATACTTGTTTTGGAATTGTTTTCATTCTAGAATGGCAACTTGCTAACTAGATCAGATGTTTATTTGTCAGGGTCATGGGAATTCCAGACATTTTAAACTGTCTTCTTTTTGAAACCTTAATCCACATGAGTTGTGAGAAATCTAGAGCAATGAGCTAAGCAGCAGGTGGACACAGACACTAGTGTCCAAGCTCAATTATACTATGAACAAAATCAGGAGCTTCAGCCCCAAATACTCAAGTACTGAGTTTTTCAAATATTAGAGGGCACTTTAGCAAGATCACTGCTACTGGCCTGACTCATCCCTGTGTGTTACATGATCCATCTTTCTGTAAGTGATCTTGCCCTTTTTCAGACTTCTGTTGTTGTTGCTGTTAGGTGCTGTCCAGTCGAGTCCGACTCATAGCAACCTTATGTACAGCAGATTGAAACACTTCCCGATTCTGTGCCAGGCACAGGATTTTATTTATGTTTAACCCCATTGTTGTAGACACTGTACCAATCCATCTGGTGAAGGGTTTTCCTTTTCTTTTCATTGACCTGCCACTGTCCCAAACATCGGGTCTTTCTTCAGGGATTGTCCTCTTCTAATTACATGTCCGAATTATGTTTGGACTTGGTTTCCCTTCTATAGACCTAACGATTGAACTAAGTGATTTCCATTGTAACTTTCAGCTCTATGAGTTCCTTATAGCTTGGTGTATTCCTGTGTGTTGTTTCCAGGGCACAAACATAATAACATCACTGACATCTGTGCTGTATGACGAGAAGGAATTCCCCAACCCAGAGAAGTTTGATCCCGGCCACTTTCTAGATGAGAGTGGCAACTTTAAGAAAAGTGACTACTTCATGCCTTTCTCATCAGGTATTAGAAATTCATTTCCATGTGTGTTTCAGGGGACAAAACAACTGTTGTAATCCATCACAACTTACATGGCACCTCCTGAGGGGTTGGTAGATTTGGTCTTTGTACATGACCCTGGGCACCACTCCCAATACCCATGTACTTTCACTGCTCATGGCTCGACATCAGTGTCAGGATAGAATAGTGAAAATTTTCTTGGCTGAGTCATTTCTTCCAAATTGAGAAAGTTAGAGGACAGTTGTACATTCAGCCATTAGATACATCATAGAGGTTCTGAAGATCTCTTCCCAGAAGGTAAAACTCATTTGAACATTCCTTATCCACCACGATTATCTCAACGTGATATCACCCACTACTTCATTGAGTGTCTTCCTTGCTCTGATTCTCAAATCCCACTACAATAGGTATGGAGATCGAAGTCTCTAAAGCACAGAACAGCACTGAGGTCCTCACACAATTAGGGAAGAGGATGAGCAAACATTTCATTGTAACCCAGCAGGACCAGTGCTGTGAAAGAGGGAAGCTCAGATTGCTGGGGTGGGAGTTATTGGAAGCAAGCTGCCAGCAGACTGATATCTCACTCTATAGCAAACAAATGGATGAAGTACTTTTTTCATCATAAAAATAATTTCTGAGTAAACTCAGAAGGGGCACAGAGAACAGAAACAAGAAAAAGGAGGATATTTTTAAACAGGTAATGAACAATAGGAGCACAACACTTGCTTTCAAGCAAGAATATCGGAAGTTCTGCTAAATAAGGATGGGGTCATGGAAACATTGGAGATGTAGTAGGAGACCCTGCAAGGATCACAGAGCACCCTGCTCTTCCTCCAATCAGAGACATGGGTCTTCAGTACCACATCCCCAGGCCTGCAATGTGGGTGCTGAGTCTCTGGATGTGGAACATCCTTCCCTCATCCTGTGACTTTTGATATCTGAGCTATGTCTCTCAATGTAGACACCATGATGACAAGGACTGAAATCATTCTTCAAAAATTTACATCACAACACAATGGAAAAATAAACAAATGAATAGAAAATTGTGAGGCCAGGTGCTCCATGCTTAATGGAAACTGAACATGAAATTAAGGCTAACTAGTGAGAGCAAAATTTCATTACTCAAGCGTGTCACAGACTGAAAATGAGAAATTTAATTTGACCTGTATCATGAATGTTTTACAAAACATTGCATCTTAACCAAAAATAATAACATGGCAAAACACCTTAAATGTCATGGTGTGTGTCAAATAAATAAAAAGTATGTACAGTTTAGCTGTGAAAAAAGAGCATGAAGGATGGGGAAAAAAATGTTACTGCATATTAGATGAGGAACACAATACATGAGTAATGTACATGTGTTTCCATAACAGGATAGATGGAAACTTGAAATTTCAGAAAAATATTTTAATTGGAGAAGACAATAAAGTGTTTGTATGAAGCTCATAAACATTTCTGAATGATGTTTGTTAAGAACTCACATTAGCATTTTGATATCAAGTTGTAACAAATATTCCAATTATTTCTGCATTTGCCTACATAGCTGCCCTTCCATCCTTCCAATCATCCATCCTATAATCCACCAAACAGCTACTCAGACTTTCTTTGTAAGATACAAACATAGTGGTTCTCATACTCACAGTTATACTCTAGGAGTAACTACTTTCTTTGGGTTTTATTTCCAGGAAAACGGATTTGTGTGGGAGAGGGCCTGGCCCGCATGGAGCTGTTTATATTCCTGACCACCATTTTACAGAACTTTAGGCTGAGATCTCTGGTGGACCCAAAGGACCTCAACACCACCCCAGTTGTCAATGGATTTGCTTCTCTGCCGCCCCCGTACCAGCTCCGCTTCACTCCTGTCTGATGAAGAGTGTTCCATCTGGCTACTGCTTTGCTGTTCTCTGCAATCTGCCCCTCTGAGTCATTGTCCATCTCCTTTCTTGGTGAGGGGCACCATTACTTACCTGTCCTCTCCCACCTCCTCATTCCTTAAGATCCAAGAAACGTCAGTTCTCCATTCGGAAGTTTTCTCCATCACTGCACAAACATATCTACTAATCCTGATTCTCTGTATCAGTCATACTAACTCTCATACTTAAAGTACTAATACATATCTAAAGCTGAGTTATTAACATGTTACCACTGTAAAGTGGCAAAATGATTAGCATGTGACAATTCAGAGTCATTTCTCATATTCATGTTCTTAATAATAAACATTATTAATTCATGGGCTTGTTTTCAGACTCTTTTGATATTTGCATAATTCAGGTAAGGAATGGAAGAAGATAGAGTCCCAAGTAGACATGGTGCTATACACGATAAGCTCAGAGAATGTACATGGGAGGCTTGTAGAAAGTCTCCTTGGCTGTGTATCACCTAGAGTTACTGGAGATGGAACATAAGGTAGAGAAACAATGTCCAGGAGCAGTTCTATCTTATAGGGAAATGTTGTGAGGAACATTGTAGGGAGGAATAAACATCAAGGTTAGAATTCATGACTCAGCTTTGATATTTCTATAAACAAAAATAAAAATTTGACATGTTCTCTGTACATCATGTTTTCAGCTTAGAGCCAAGTATGAAAGTATGCTGTCATCTTGTTAATTGTACATTCTGAGTGTTCTTCTCTCCCCATTGCTAACAAAATTCCTGGAAAATATCACCTTTTCTATTATTTGGGTTGTTTCCACACATTGTTTTTCACTCTATATAGATATGGTGACAGTACTATGCCCTGAAGCCATTGCCCCATTTTATCTCCAGAACATATGCAATTTATTATCTAATATATGACAAATTCCAGTTGGCATTTTCTCTGCTCTGTTGAAATGTATTAAATGAGAAGTGACATCAAGCATTATCTTTTTGGATCTCATATCCCAGAGGAAGCCACATCATCAGGCAATCTTAAGCTAATAGATTTGTGCCTAAATGCACATATGTATTTATACATACATGAGTGCATTGATTTGTATTCACACATAATACATATTGTATATACATAGATTATGTATGGAATCAGATATGGTTCTTTTTGAAATTGGGCTCATAGTATAATATATACATATACATAGTATTGTTGTTGTTGTTGTTAGGTGCCGTCGAGTCGGTATCCGACTCATAGCGACCCTCATAGGGTTTTCAATGGCTGAGTGCTTCGGGATTGCCTTGGGAGTGGATTGCCAGGCCCTTCTCCCAGTTTTTGCGGTGCTGGGAATTGAACTCGGGGCCTCAGAGACTGCAGTGCAGCGCTCTACCCACTGAGCTAAATCCCAGCCCATACATAGTATATGTATATGCAATATATACATAGTATAATATATAATATCTACAACTTGCTATTTTTCTACTAAACAATATACAAGGAAAACCCTCATTATATTAGAAATAGGAATATGACTTTTATATTTAAATTTAATTTAATATTTTTTAAGTACAGAATCCTGCTATGTAGCCAAGGCTGGCTCTAAACTTGTGTTCCTCCTGCCTCAGCCTCTTAAGGGCTAGGGTTACATGCATGTGTTAAATCAAATTATTTTCACTGGTGCAAAAAGCATAAAAGTTATTAATATTTACAGGTACCATATTGCTGTATCTGTCCAACAGCTCAGGGTCAACAGACAAAAAAAAAATGGTTATTCCACAACAACAGTTAGTGTCAGAGAGTCCAACGGGGCCCAGTATCTTTTTAGGAACACTTCAGCCCAGGGTGAGAATCTCTAGATGTTTATATTAGGCTCTTCTTATAACAGCAAGCATTCTGACAAGTCAGGGGAAGTCTAGGGTTAACGTAAACTTTAAAAATCAACCAAGGTTTTGTGGAACACAGATGGTTATTTATTATCTATATCAGCATGTTCTATGCACTGCACATAGGCATAGTCTGTACCAAAGGTCAGAGAAATAACAGGAGGGGGCTTTCAGGCCTGGAGAGCTCTAAGGGCTGAAGCCTTCTCACTCCAAATGGCTAGAATCTTCCCTGGTCATTTTTCTTCAGTTTCTCTAGCCCTTTAGCCATGCCTTTCATTACACTGTGATGCTTTGATACATGTCTACATTGCATAATATTCAAATCAGGTTGAACATATCTATTTCCACAAAAAACATATCATTTCTTTATGGTAAAGACATTCAAAATCCTTTCCTCTAGTTTTTGGAAATATGTATTACATTTTCATCATCTATAATTTCCCTAATGTGGAATAACACAACAGAAGTTCCTACATCTATCTAAATGTAACTTAGCACCCATTGACCAAACTTTCCCTATCCTTCCTTCTGCTCTACTCTCCCCAAGGTCTGATAACCACCACTGTACTCTCAATTTCTATGAGATCAACTTTTTAAAACATTAATTCCATAGGAATAAGGTAATATAGTACTTTTAATTCTGTACCAAGAATATTTCACTTAAGATGATGATTTCCACATCCATTCATGTCACAAACAAGATTACATTTTCTTTGATGTCATATTTTCATACTTATATGTAATGTACTTTGATCATTTTCACCCCCTCTATTGCACTTTCTTATCCACCCTAACCACTACCCCATCTTGCTTTCCATGTTACTAATAGTCTCCCTTATACATTCATGTCATTTTTCCCTACCTTCCACATAAGAGAGAAAGCATGCGATATTTGTCTTTCTAAGACTGGCTCATTTCACTTCATGTGATGATATCCAATTTCACTCATTTTCCTGCAAACAAAATTCTTTTGCTTTTTTTATGGCTGAATAAAACTGAATTGTGTACATATGCCACATTCTCCATATCCATTCATTTGTTAACAAGCACCTAGGCTTTTTCTATAACTTGCTGTTGTGAGTAGTGGCATGATAAACATAGGTATTCAGGTATGTCTATTGTATCCTGACTCTGATACTTTTAGGCCTATACTCAAGAAGTGGCATTGCTAGATCATATGGTAGTTCTATTTGTAATTATTTTAGGAACCCACATACTGATTTTCATAGTGGCTGGACTAAGTTGCATTCACACCAACAGTGTATACCCATCTCTACTTCCCCACATCCTCACCAATATTTGTTCTTTTTGGCTTTCTTAATGATAACCATTCTTCACGGAGTGAGATGGAATCTCAATCTGGTCTTTAGTTGCATTTCCTCGATAATTAAAGATGTTGAACATGTATTCATGTATTCATTGGCGATTTGAACTTTATTTGAAAATATCTGCTCAGTTTATTTTCTATTCATTGATTGAATTATATATTCTTTGGCTATTCAATTTTTTGTATCTTAATATATTGTGGATACTAATCCCCTGCCAGATGAGTAGCTGGCAAAGATTTTCCCCCATTATGTAGGGTGACCCATCACACTCATTATTTCTTTTAAAGTGTAGAAGATTTTTAAGTTGATGCAATACCACTTGGTCAACTCTTGGTCTTATTTTCTGAGCTATTGTAGTCCTATTCAGAGAGTATTTAACTATGCTTAGATATTGAAGCATATCCCCTATGTTTCCCTCTAGAAGTTTCAAAGTTTCAGTTCTTACAATAAGGTCTCTAATCCAAAGTTTATTGATTATGTTTCTCTTTTCAAAAACCAATTTTTATTTCATTGATTATATTTTAATCTCTCATTCATATATTTTTGCTCAAATATTATTTTTTCTTCTATTAATTTTAGGTTTATTTTCCTCTTTTTTCAGTATTTATAATGCATTGTTCAGTTATTTAATTGAAATATTTACTTTTTCACTGTAGGAATTTATTACTATAAATTTCTCTCTTCTTGTACTTTTGCTCCATCCCATCAGTTTTGCAATATTGTGATTCTCTCTACAAAAAGAGAAAGAAATAGGCACGAGCCTCCTAGGATACAGAAGAAGAGTAAAGTCACTCATCTTGCTGAGAATAATCTGAATGATTTAAAGAGAGCCATCAAGTTGACACAAAATAAGGGACTGTGAATTTATTGGTGTTCAGAGCTGAATGTGGTTGGTTTAGAGTTCAGAACTCTGTGAATCAGGTAGCAAATTACTGCACCTCCTTCTGGATTAAAAGTTCATCAAGATTTGGGTGTATCTCAGCCAGGCACCAGGGTATACTACTGTACCCTCAGTTATTTGAGGGGCTGAGGTAAGTGGGTCATGAGTTTGGGGCCAGAGGCAGCCTGAGAAATGTAAGAAGATGCTGTCTCAAATTAAAAAATAAAAATGAGGCTCAGTGGTGGAGCATGCTGGGTTCAATCCCCCAGTACTACAAAAACAAAAATTTTGATTTTATGCAAGTTCTAAAAAGCAAACTTTCCACACCTGTTTTAAAAGATGAATTCTGTAATTCACTCAACATTTATTAAGAAAGTCACTGGTTAGCTTGAATGATAAAACATTCCAAATAAGTGAACATTGAACTTGCTTAATCTCAATGTTTTACTTGGAGGGAAGCATGTGCAACTCAGGGAATATCAGTTCCAGCCTCAGCCTTATCTCCTGTTGCTTGTATGTCTTTGGCAAAGTCACAGAATCTCTGAGGCTGAACTTTTTCATCTCTTCAGCTAAAGGTACTTGAGAAAACCAAAGTGATGTGTAGGTATAAAAAATGTCTCTTTGGTGTCAGAAGTCCTGTCAACATGAGAGTTAAACATTGTTTAACTGGTATCTTGACAACATAATTTTCTTTAACTTGTTGTTGTTAGGTGCCATTGAGTCGGCATCTGATTCATAGAGACCCTAGGTACAATAGACAAAACACTATTGTCATGTCTCTCTGCTTTCAAAGGGTTTTGAATGGCTGATGGTTTTTGGGGGGAGAGTGGGTTGCTGAGTCCTTCTCCCAAGACTACAGCACCTGATTTTCCTGGCCCGTCTCCCCTCCAAGTACTAACTAGGTCCAATGCTGCTTAACTTTTGAGATTTGACAGGATAAGATGCCACAGTGATAGAGCTGGAGGCTTTATTTAATTAACTTATGAATAAATATACTCACCAATTTAAAATGGGCTGGGATTTAGTTCAGTTGGTAAAACACTGCTCTGTGGTGTCTGAGGTCCCAAGTTCGATTACCAGCACCGCAAAAATGGGAGAAGGATATGACAATCTACTCCCGAGGCAATCCTGAAACAAAGGGCCATTGAAAACCCTATGAGGTTGATTCCATATCCTTGCTATTGTGAAAAGCGCTGCATTGAACATGGAGATGCAGGTGTCTCTGTGGTATGATGACCCATCTCCCTTTGGGTAAATTCCCAATAGTGTTATAGCTGGGTCATATGGTAGATCTATTTTTAGTTTTTTGAGGTACCTCCATATTGATTTCCACAGTGGTTGCACCAATTTACAGCTGCACCAACAATGTAAGAGTGTTCCGTTTCCCCGCAACCTCACCAGCATTTGTTGTTGTTTGTTTTTTTGATCTTGGCCATTCTTACTGGTGGAAGGTGAAATCTCAGCGTTGTTTTGATTTGCATTTCCCTAATGGCTATGGATGCTGAGCACTTTTTCATGTGTTTCATGGCTTTATGGATCTCTTCGTTTGAGAACTATCTACTCAGTTCCTTTGCCCATTTGTGTATTGGGTTGTTTGGTTTTGGGGAAGTTTTTTTCTTGAGTTCTTTATAAATTCTAGTAATTAGACCTTTGTCTGATGTATAAAATGTGAAGATTTTCCCCATTCTGTGGGGGTTTCCTTGACTCTGTTAATTGTTTGTTTTGCTGAGCAGAAGCTTTTTAATTTCATGTGATCCCATTTATCTATTCTTGTTGCAATTTCTTGAGCAATTGGAGTTCTATTAAGGAAATACTTTCCTATGCCTATATGATGGAGTGTATTGCCTATCTTGCCTTCTATAAGTTTTAAAGTTTCTGGTTTTATGTTGAGATCTTTTATCCATTTTGAGTTAACTCTTGTGTATATTGAGATGCGGATCCACTTTCATTTTTCTGCATGTGGATGACCATGTTTCCCAGCACCATTTGTTGAAGAGGCTGTCCTTCTTCCAGTTTACCTGCTTTACTCCTTTGTCGAAAATAAGGTGGCTATAGGTGTGTTGAGGTATATCTGGGTCTTCTATTCTGTTCCAGATGTCTTCGGGCCTATTTTTGTGCCAGTACCAAGCTGTTTTTGCAACCACTGCCCTGTAGTAAAGTTTGAAGTCAGGGATTGTGATTCCCCCTGCATTAGGTTTGCAGCTTAAAAGTGTTTTGGCTATACATGGTCTTTTGTGGTTCCACATTAATTTTTGGATCATTTTTTCTCTTTCTGTAAAGTCAGTCAGTGGAATTTTAATGGGTATTGCATTAAATCTATAGATTGCTTTTGGTAGGATAGCCATTTTTACAATATTAATTCTCCCTATCCAGGAGCAGGGGAGGTCTTTCCATTTTTTAGTGTCCTCTGCTATTTCTTTCTTTAATGTTTTGAAATTTTCTTTGTAGAGATCTGAAGGGTCTTTGGTTAGATTGA